>VCJN01001491.1:0-35063 GCA_006384855.1 Tetraselmis striata
GACAGCGCATACAGCGGAATCGGCGGAAAGGGATGCATTACAAGCTGTGGACGGCAGCCGCTGAAAACTATGCGGTCATGCCGCAACAACCCCAGCACTGGCTTCTGGATACCTCTGATCTGGCTGGCGGCGGCGGGCTGCGGGATGCAGGGCCGCATGACTGAGGTGGCGGTGCTGGTGAGCCCGGAGAGTCTGCATGCGGCGGAGGCGGCGCAGCCGCATAGGCACTAGACAATGCTCTGAAGCGAGCCCCAATTGTCTGCCCAGCGCCTGCCCCAATGTAACGCACCAGCTTGGCAGCAATTGGCAGCTCTTTTGCCCCCCTCCACCCCACAGACACACTACCAATACCAGTTTCTCATCCCGGCGGGCAGTTGATGCGTATACCCAGGCTTGTGCGTACGCGGTGCGGGGGGGGGGGGGGGGGATCACTATAGCTAAGCTAGTGATGTGAGATATGAGTGCAGCAACAGATATTGTGCAAGATATAATACGATGGCATGCAAGCGGGTCCCCGCTCTTCCACAATCATTGGCCCTGCTCCCTCTTGCCCCGCCCCCGGTGCCCTTTAGCTGCTCTCAGCATCCCGAGTGGGATGGGCGGGGCAGCGGTTGCTACCGAGTGAGGCGTAGCATCGTTTGCAGTAGCAACGCAGCCTTTCCGGTGTGACGCCGCCTGGATGTAACCCAGCAGTACGCGCAAAGTGCAAGTGCAAGCTGCTGATGGCGGGGATCCCGCGGGGGGGGGGGGGGCAGCGGCTGTGGGATAGGCGCGGCAGCGGTTGCTACAGAGTGAGGCGTCGCATCGTTTGCAGTAGCAACGCAGCCTTTCCGGTTGCATAGTGTGACGCAGCCTGGATGTAACCCAGCAGTACGCGCAAAGTGCAAGTGCAAGCTGCTGGTGGCGTGGATCCACGCGAGGTCGCAGGACGGTGCGCGAGGGGGGGGGGGGGGCAGCGGCTGTGGGGATAGGCGGGGCAGCGGTTGCTACCGAGTGAGGCGTAGCATCGTTTGCAGTAGCAACGCAGCCTTTCCCGGTTGCATAGTGTGACACCAGCTTGGATGTAACCCAAGCAGTACGCGCAAAGTGCAAGTGTTACACGTCCGTGTTGCCCCACCCAATGACATTGCGCCCGACCTCACTGACGGCATGTCTCGCTCTGCTTCAGCCCGGGCCGTCCGCCGCCTCACCCTGCGCACCCTACCAGCCGCGGCGTGCCTTTCTCGGAAGCCTCACACACGGCGGCGCGAAGTCGGGCGTGGAACGCGTCCCTGACATGGGCGGAACTCCGCCCTCACCGTGGCCGTGGTCGGGCAGGGGACTGCCCGCTGAATGGGTCGCCATGCTATGGGTACTTGGGGGCCGACAAAGCCGGGGTGCCGTCGCAGCAACACTCCCAGTCCGTGCTCTTGCGCAAGTCCACGCATTGACGGGCTTCCGGCCAGGACACCGCACATGATAGTGCATGTGGCCGCCTCCCGCCCACTGCTCGTAGTGCTCCGGTCAACATGGCGACGAGCAAGTCGGCATGTCCCGCAGGTGGGCTGCGGGGCGGGTGGCGCGAGCGCAGCCTCGCTCGCCTCGACAACCCCCTCAGCCCGATCAGTCGCCTCGACCCACGGCCTCCTCCGCCTCCTGACGCGGCGCACCAGGCGCATCATCGTCGCCTGGCAGGGCGTCCCCCCCCCGCAACGGCGCCGTCGGCAGGTTGGCCGACGCCCGTCGTGGGCGGGTGCTGTGAGGAGGTGGCCCTAGACATAGGTGGGGCCGGCACCGCCATGTGTGCTCCACATGCGGTGCGGTTCCTGACGCGACAGCTCCGTCGCCACCAGTACCGGCGCCGGCACCCCACGCCTGCTGGGCTTACCACCAACCGGCATGTTTCCTTTGGGAGGCGGTTCATCCGCGTCGGAGGTGAGCGGCGGTTGCCTTGTTGTGGGTTGGATACTGCCCGGCCATTAGGGCTCCGCCGCCTGCCGCTCCGCCGACCCACGCCGCGGCGTGTGCTGCGCCCCGCATAGTCGCCTCGAATATATATATATGACGCGGGGACGACCGGGGGGGGGTGGGGGGGGGGGGGGATTCGTGCGTTTCGATGTCGGCGGAAAGGCGTTGCGAAGCTGCGGCTGGCGAAGGTGGTGGAAGTAAGCGTGGCGGCTCGGCGCGATATTACCGTGCGTTGGCATGCGTGCGCAACCCCGCGGCAGCAAGCGCCGGATCGGCGTGTGCCGGCGGCAGAGCTGCGAAGCATGGACACTGGTACGGGATGCAAGTTTGGCTAAGCAACTGCCGAGGCTGCGGCCGTTAACCCCCATGTCACGGCGGTTGAGGGACCGAAAGTGCGTAGGAAGTTGATCGGCAAAGCGGGCATATAAGCCTGGCTGTTGCTATGTTCCTATTAAGTTAATGGCGGTTTGTGCTAAGTAATTTCGTAGCGGGTGGACCATGCAGCGCAAGGTAGGGGCGGTATTAAATGAGGCCGGGCACATATACTGCTCCACGAAACGGACGAACGTGTCGCACGTGTAGTTTGAATAGACCCCCCTGCCCCCCCCCCCCCCCCCCCGCGGGGTCGGCCCGGCCGACCCGCCACGGCATGTAATATCTGTCATGCATCGCCGGGGGGTATGTGTGAGTGGATGCCCCGCCGCCCACCCCAACCCCCCCCCCCCCCCCCCCCCCCCCCCCCCCCCCCCCCCCCCCCATTTACACTTGTGCACTCATTAAGTTTGGGCTGGTTTCGGAGCCAGTAATGTACGTATGTATTATACATACAATGGAACGTAGGACCTGCGCGGAAAAGAGGCGGGGCTGGCGAGTGCGTTGGGGTGCGTTAGAGTATGCGTGTTGGTGAGATTCGGGGTGCATCGGACGCCGGATGCCCATCCACCCGGCGTAAAAGACGCGTACCGTAATATTCACACATATATATTCACACGCAAATGTGTGAAAACGGACATTCCGTTGCCGGATGGGTGGGAAACGGCGTCCGATGCAGCCAAAACCCCAGAACACGATATTCTATGCACCGCCCAATGCACTCCGCCCAGCACCCGCCTCATTCTCTGTCGATTTCGAAAACGCCTCACATTATCCACCCGCTAATTGCAATTGCACCGTGTAAATGTTGTCACGATGTGCGCAACAACAACACTTACTACGGTTCCGACGCGGATGGAGGCGAGGGCTTGCGGAGTGCGTTGGGGGTGCGTAGAGTAGAGTGCTGCAATATAATTGGGGGTGCATCGGACGCCGGATGCCCATCCACCCGGCCGTAAAAGACGCGTAATTATTCACACTTTACTTAACACACAAAATGTGGAAAACCGGAATTCCCGTGCCCGGATGGGTGGGATAACGGCGTCCGATGCAGCCAAAACCCCAGCAACACGCTATTCTATGCACCGCCAATGCACTCCCGCCAGCACCGCCTCATTCTCTGTCGATTTTCGAAAACGCCTTCACATATCCCACCGCTAATAATTGCAATTGCCCACCGTGTAATGTATGTCACGATGTGCGCACACAACAACACTTACACCGGTTCGACGCGGATGGAGGCGGAGGCTTGAGGAGTGCACTGGCGGTGCACAGACTAGCGGGAGACTAGATCCATTGTCGCTTATTTACAAGCACGGGCGGTGCTGCCAGACCTGATCGTCTACGGCCGATATAATATTCACACTATTAACATCGGTGCACACCGCCGCACACCGCCGCACACCGCCGCACAACGCTGCGCGCGCACATTCGTCGCGCACATATACGCGCGCCCATACCGCACACATTATCCCGGATTCACTCGCCGTATCCATTACGCCGTGCTACTTCAACAATAAACATTGCGAAATTACACCGACACAATGCCGCACCGACTAGCTCTTGACAATACGTGCATATTAAATAGTAGTGGCGCGCTGCTCCTCGCCTCCGATGTGTCGTTGACTGCTGCGGAAGGCGGTCGTCGACTGGGTGTTAGTTTCTCCACCTCGGCGCCCCCCCCCCCCCCCCTTCACCGCTCACAGCGCCATGGCCGACCTCGCCCCCCCCGGGGCAAAAGTGGGCGGCGAGCCTTGTTGTCTCGCGTGTCCGCGCCGCCGGGCAATCGAGGAGGACGAGAAAGACATGAGGAAACGCGTGACAAGGTGGGCGCGCACAAAAACACTCCATCCTCCACATTAGCACGCACCCATCGTGCTAACTTGTGCCGCGCGCCAGGTTCGTCCGGGAGCGCCGTAAGGCCCACCTCAACGCCAAGGCTTCCACAGTGCCAGCGCGCAACTCGTGGTGGCCGAGGAGGGCCGCATCCTCAGCCGCTTAAAGGCGAAACGATTGTGGCTTGTTGTGGGTGTCTGGGCACAGGGGGCGTCCCGACGCGAAGGTAGGAAGCTCATGGCGGCGTCGTCGACGGCACATGCCTCCCGGGGTGGTGAAGACACTGAGGGATGACAAGAAGCGGAAGAGGCCCAGTGAAGAAACGCCGAGTAAAGAAACTGACGGTCGCGGAGTCGGAGGCGGAGGCGCAGGCGCAGGGTCGGAAGGCGGAGGCGGAGGCGGAGGCGGACAGCGAGATCGTCGAAGCGGAGGGTCCCCCGGGCACGCTAAGAACAGAACAAGCAGTAGCCCCCGCCCCCTTACCCCCCTCCCCTCACTCCCCCGGCAGGAGCGGCGGGGGGGGGGGGGGGGGGGGGGGGGGGGGGGGGGGGGTGGGGCGGCGGGGGACCACGCCCGCCCGCCTCCCCCCCCCCCCCCCCCCCCCCCCGGGGCACATTCCCCGATGGCAGCTGTCGCGAATATTGTAATTCAATCATTCTTCGCAAACCGCTGCCTGCCCCCGCCCTCCCCCTCGCGAATGTGTTATGTACGTGAGCACTCTTGGGCAAAACATGGCAGCCAAACCGCCCATGTGATGACCCTTTGATCGGACGCTGGCAGGCCCGTTCAGCAGTACTAGCTATAATGTACACAAAATTTCCCCAGTGTTACCAAATTACGTACGGCTGCGATTTGCGCTCCCATGTACTAATAGTCGTAGTTATCCACAGGACCACTCGTCATCGTGCCCGGGTTTCGTACTAGATACCCCGGGTCACCGCTCAATAAAATATATCGCGTACTACCCGGTACTACACGGACAACCTTGTACCTTATACGTCAGTGCCATTTAACAATCCACCGGCTAGTACGTACTACACAGAATGATGACAAAAAAGGATTTATCGCCGCCGGCAATAACGCCGGATGTACTCGCACGTAACTGATGGACGTGCCGCCACCAGGAGCAGCCTTCACGGATAAATAATAGTCGCTAGTAGTAGTGCTTCGTCACCCGTATGTCACATCTGAATCTCACAGTGTATGAAAGCAACCGAGGCATCTTTTGCAGAGGCGGCCCGTTGGCGCCGACCAGCTGCGTGCGTGGAGGCAATCGGGGCACATGGCGCAAGGACGATCTGCCGGCGTCGATCAACTGCATGCGCAGGCCGCGGAAGCAGCCGAGGCACATGGTGCAACGACGGCCCGTTGGCGCCGACCTGCTGCGAAGGCAATTGAGGCACAACGTGCAGCAGCGGCCCGTTGGCGCCCGCCAACTGCATGACCATGCCGCGGAGGCAACCAGGGGGCACGTGGTGCAGGGGCGGCCTTATGGCACCAACCAGTGCGAGTGCCCGGAGGTGGAATACAGTGGTTGCCGCCGACCAGCTGTGTTCATTGGGCTGTGAGGGGCAGCTTGGTTGTGGCGCGGAGTACCGTTGAAGCCGCAGGTCCAACCGGCGTAGGAATTGTTCCTGCCCGGAAATGGCGGTCTTCTTCACCGGCAAGCCGAAGGCCGGCGGCATGGGGGGCTCTTGTGTCGCGAGGCGGGAAGAGTATTCCCCCCGAGTCAGTCGAACGGTTGTCCGTGTGGGACAATGGTTGTCGGCGCGAAGAGCCGGAGTACGGTGCCCTCTAGACTATCGTCGACCGCTTCCCGGCCAGCGAGACATGTCCTCGAGCCGGGCTCGGGGCATCACTTCTGTATGGCTTGTAAAACCAGAGACCTTGCGTGTCACAAAGACACGACCTCGGTCGCGGCGCGATCCCATGGTGGGTGCGCCGCGACAAAGGAAGATGGGGATAGACAAGCCCCCTGGTGGTGGGGACACACCGAAGCAATATGCGGGAGTAGCGCTACCCGGGATGGCTGCATCGGGAACCGCACGCGGGTGGTGTTGTACGAGAGTACAATGTCGATGCTGGTCCTCGAGGCGCTGCGGGGTCGATGCAGCTCCTCGGGCGGTACGGCATACTAGCACCGGACATTTCACAAGGATCGTCTGGTTTGCCGAAGAATGCCAGGTCTGGTTGCAGGTTGTGATGTTCAGGAATTTGCAGGCATACGATCCCACAGCCAGGGAGGGTTGGGCGGGCTGTGATGCGCTCGATGGAGCGTGCCACAGCAAAGGAGAGTGACCGGTCGGTCCGCCGTGAAGGCAGGTGGTGGCTCTGACCGGCCCCCGCAATCGTGCGCGCGCACACACGCGCTACGGGCGCCGCGCCAGGGCTATCTCGTACAGGTAGAGAAACCACATAAACTAGTTTAGAACATTTCACAAGGATCGTCTGGTTTGCCGACTAGAAAATGCCGGGCGCAGCAGGCCACGGGCGGGAATGTTGAAGGCGACGACAGGCCAGCGGGGTGCGCCCACAGGAAGGCGGTCGCCGGTACGGCCAGGAATGAAGAGGTCGTGGCGCGGCTTCCAAGAGGGTACAGGGCACATTTTTGAGTCAAAACGGTCCAATTCCTGGACTCAAAAATGTGCCCCCACGTGATCGCTTAGGCTGGGATATGTACCCATTTTTCGGTCACATTTCAGGTGCAATGCAATACTATACGAGAGTACTAGAAATGGCACATCGGCGTGTCCTCTTCGCGCCCTCAGTCGCGTAAAGTACTATCCGCCTCACCTTGGAAGATTGCGGACGCTAGGGCATGGCGACTGCGTTTCAAGCGTTTCAAGCCTGGAAATCGAGCCTCACTCGCGCAGGAAGACGCCCCCGGCCTACGAGTCTATCGCCGACCTCAGAGATTGTGTTCGTCGCAACGAGATGCTACCTCTGAACCTTGCTGACAGCGACGCGGCGTTGGGGCGATATGTCGGCGCAGGCGGCGGTGCGGGCTTCGCGTCCCGAGATGAGGGCTCCTTAGGCGGAGATGCGGGTCGGGGAGGCGGAGATGCGGCACCGCCACGTGAAGATGTGGCCGTGCGACTCCCACCAGCGGCACCCGAAGGCGCCTGACGGCTTGACGGGGCTTCGCGTTTCGGCTAAGGCGCCTGGAAGGGGTCGTCGTCCTCCAACTCTTTCGCCATCTTAAAGGAGGAGTCGGCCCACGCTTCTTGGAATGCTTCTTGCGCAGCTTAATGGGCGACAAGCTGCTGCTCTTGCCTCCATAGGCGGAGATGCGGGTCGGGGAGGCGGAGATGCGGCAGTGCGGCACCGCCACGGGAAGATGTGGCCCTGCGACTCCCACCAGCGGCACCCGAAGGCGCCTGACGGCTTGACGTGGCTTCGCGTTTCGGCTTAGGCGTCTGGAAGGGGTCGTCGTCCTCCAACTCTTTCGCCATCTTAAAGGAGGACTCGGCCCACGCTTCTTGGAATGCTTCTTGCGCAGCTTATTGGGCTACAAGCTGCTGCTCTTGCCTCCATAAGCGGAAATGCGGGTCGGGGAGGCGGAGATGCGGCACCGCCACGGGAAGATGTGGCCCTGCGACTCCCACCAGCGGCACCCGAAGGCGCCTGTCGGCTTGACGTGGTTTCGCGTTTCGGCTTAGGCGTCTGGAAGGGGTCGTCGTCCTCCAACTCTATCGCCATCTTGAAGGAGGACTCGGCCCGCGCTTCTTGGAATGCTTTTTGCGCAGCTTAATGGGCGACAAGCTGATCTTGCCTCCCGTGCTCAACGCACCGTGCGGGCGCTTCGTCGCACTCGAAGGCTGAGGCTCACTCGGCGGCTTGGCAGTCTCCGAGGGACCAAGCCTGCTCGGGGGAGGGACGGAACTGCTCGAAGCTCTATCAAGAGACCTGCTGCAGCGCCGTTTTGGGAGCCATCTCCGCCGGACCCCGGTGGCGGTGGTTGAGATGCGGGCTTAGAGGACCCGCCCGCCTGACGCGCGCCGCTACGACCTGGTAGTAGCGGTCATCGACCAAGACGGTGGGGGGTAAAGAGCCGGCTCGGCAACCTTCCAGTATGAGGATTTTTATGACAAAAAGGGGATATAATTGCCCATATGCTTTACAATACTATACAGATTGCAAGGCAGTAACACTAATGCCTGATATTTGCTCGCGGCATGCCGCAGATTGCTGCAGCGCTGCACCGCAGATGCTGCCTTTAGGCATGCTTCTATTGCCTAGATGGCTGCAAACCATTTCGTATGCGGGGCTGCATGGCATAGAAGGGATGTGAACACGCACATGCTTGACGATACTATGCAGATTGCAAGGCAGTAGGGCTAATGCCTGATATTTGCTGGCGGCACGCCGCAGATTGCTGCAGCGCTGCACCGCAGATGCTGCCTTAAGGCATGCTTTAATTGTCTAGATGGCTGCAAACCATTTATTAGTATGCGGGGCTGCATGGCATAGAAGGGATGTGAGCACGCACCGGCTTGACGATACTATACGGACTGCAAGGCAGTAGGTCTAATACCTCATATTTGCTGGCGGCACGCCGCAGATTGCTGCAGCCATTTGCCTACATGGCTGCAAACCATTTCGTATGCGGGGCTGCATGGCATGAAAGGGATGTGAACACGCACCGGCTTGACGATACTATACGGACTGCAAGGCAGTAGGGCTAATGCCTGATATTTGCTCGCGGCACGCCGCAGATTGCTGCAGCGCTGCACCGCAGATGCTGCCTTAAGGCATGTTTTAGTTGACTGGATGGCTGCAAACCATTTATTAGTATGCGGGGCTGCATGGCATAGAAGGGATATGAACACGCACCTACTTGACGATACTATGCAGATTGCAAGGCAGTAGGTCTAATGCCTGATATTTGCTGGCGGCACGCCGCAGATTGCTGCAGCGCTGCACCGCAGATGCTGCCTTAAGGCATGCTTCAATTGCCTAGTGGCTGCAAACCATTATTAGTATGCGGGGCTGCATGCCATAGAAGGGATATGAATACGCACCTGCTTGTCGATCCATACAGATTGCAGGGCCAGTAGGGATAATACGTTATATTTGCTGGCGGCACGCCGCAGATATGCTGCAGCGCTGCACCCGCAGATGCTGCCTTTAAGCATGCTTTGATTGCCTAGATGGCTGCAAATCCATTAAGTATGCGGGGCTGCATGAATCACCAACATGCGCCGTCGCCGCGCGTTGGCGCGTGGCGCCCCGCTGCGCCGGCCGCGGCGCGTTGGCGCCCCGCTGCGCCGGCCCGCGGCGCGTTGGCGCCCGGTGCCCCGGCCGCGGCGCGTTGGCGCCCCGCTGCCCCGGCCGCCGCTAGCAAAGGAAGTGTGGTTTTGTGAAATCGTACGGACAGGAGTCGATTAAACTCTTATCGCGGTTGAGAATGATTTGTTGTGATAGTTGATTATGATTAATGAGGTATTGTCCAGGGAGCTATGGCAGCGAATTTCAAGCTGCATGAATCCCATTGTCACGGACCGACACGAACCCCACGTTGCTTGCCGAGGTGCTCCGAGAGAAGTCGCCGAATCTCTTCCGAGACAACACAAGGCGCGTCGTTGGTTGTCGGGGTTTCCTGGGTTGCTTTGGCGCGATGAGAAGTACACGCCCGCTGTCAACAGGCTTGTCGAGGTAGTCCACTTCGCGGCAGGGGCCTTTGCGTCGTGTAGGTGCTCGGAATCTGCACGCGATAGATTACCACCTTGGAGGCCGCCAGCAGCTATAGGAGCATTCAGGTGAGTGAACCAAGG
The DNA here is from genome assembly GCA_006384855.1 of Tetraselmis striata. NCBI lineage: Eukaryota > Viridiplantae > Chlorophyta > Chlorodendrophyceae > Chlorodendrales > Chlorodendraceae > Tetraselmis > Tetraselmis striata. The sequence continues at coordinate 9,930 of VCJN01001491.1, forward strand.
CGACATGGCAACGACAAAGGGCTCCTTGCCTAGGGCAGCGTTACAAGAGCTAAGGGGAGCGTAGTTACACGGGTTTGTACACGAGAGATGCGGGCGTTCACCTGCCCCCACTGCGGAGATGCGGGTAATCCCACCCTTTACGGCGGTCAATTCGATCCCTCCACCTCCGCATCTCTTGCTCGCCAAGTCGTGCCAGCGGTGGCTTCAGCCACCGCTGCTTTGACGTCCGGGAGGACGTACCTGTCGTCCCCAATGTGGGCCTCCGGGTTCCAGTGCCGCGTCTCTTTCGCCGCCGTCATGGTTCTCGCCGTCTCGCATACACGACCACATTGCTTGCCGAGGTGCTCCGAGAGATGCGCCCTTAAAGTCGCCGAATCCTCTTCCGACGACCAACCACAAGGCGCGTCTGTTGGTGTCGGGGGTTCTTGGGTGCTTTGGCGCGATGAGAAGTACACGACCCGCTTTCAACAGACTGTGGAGGTAGTTCATTTGCAGGCGGGGCCCTTGCGTCAAGTAGGTGCTCGGAATCTGCACGCAACAGATTTCCGCCTTGTAGGCCGGCAGCATCGGTAGGAGGATTCAGGTGAGTGAACCAAGGCGACATGACAGCGACAAAAGGGCTCCTTGCCTAGGGCAGCGTTACAAGAGCAAGGAGCGACAGTACACGGGTTTGCACGCGAGAGATGCGAGCGCTCATACGCCCCCACTGCGGAGATGCGGCGGGTAATCCCACCCTCTACCTTTAAATTCTCTCCACCCTCCGCATCTCTTGCCCGTCAGTCGTGCCAGCGGTGGCTTCAGCCACCGCTTGCTTTGACGTCCGGGAGGGCGTACCTGTCGTCCCCAATGTGGGCCTCCGGGTTCCAGTGCCGCATCTCTTTCGCCGCCGTCATGGTTCTCGCCGTCTCGCATACACGAACCCACGTTGCTTGCCGAGGTGCTCTGAGAGATGCGCCCTTAAAGTCGCCGAATCTCGTCCGATGACCAACCACAAGGCGCGTCTGTTGGTGTCGGGGTTTCTTGGGTGCTTTGACGCGATGAGAAGTGCACGGCCCGCTTTCAACAGACTGTGGAGGCAGTTCATTTGCGGGCGGGGCCCTTGCGTCAAGTAGGTGCTCGGAATCTGCACGCAACAGATTTCCGCCTTGTAGGCCGCCAGCAGCGGTAGGAGGCAAATTCAGGTGAGTGAACCAAGGCGACGTGACAACGACAAAGGGATCCTTGCACAGGGCAGCGTTACAAGAGCTAGGAGCAATAGTGCACGGGTTTGCACGCGTAAGATGCGAGCGCTCATATGCCCCCACTGCGGAGATGCGGGTAATCCCACCTCTACCTTTAAATTCTCTCCACCCTCCGCATCTCTTGCTCGCCAGTCGTGCCAGCGGTGGCTTCAGCCACCCGCTGCTTTGACGTCCGGGAGGGCGTACCCGTCGTCCCCAATGTGGGCCTCCGGGTTCCAGTGCCGCGTCTCTCGCCGCCGCCATGGTTCCTGCTGTCTCGCACACATGTCGAGATGCGCGACGGCGAGGTGCGCTTAACGCAGCCCACGGCGCCCTGATGAGAGATGCAAGCGAAGATGCGAGTCCGCGTACCGTTGGAGTCGCTCATGGGAGAGGGACCAAAGGTGGCACACCTTGAGGCTTGGGGGTCAGGCTGAGGCTCGCCGTGAGGCGAAGGCCTGCGAATCTCCGGCCCCGGGCCATAGCGGTCCGCTTCCATGTTGCCCACCGCCCGGCTGCATGGGCCTCATGGGCTGAGTCGTGGGTATTGGCGCCTGAGACGCCCTCCTGTCGGAACGCAAGTGCATCTGCGGAGAATCTTGCGCCATGGGGGTCACTAGCAGTGTGTCGAGAGCCTTGCTCGTTGGGTCAAAGCCAAGTGCAGCCGCAGATGTCCCCGCCACGCACAGAACTGTGCAAGCGGGCAGATGTGCGTTTCGCTCTGCGAGGACGGTCTGCCATGCTTTTGTGCACCGAGAAGCGTTAAGATGCCTCAAAGAATACAAGCGCGAGGGAGCTTGCGAGGGGTAGATGAGTGGGAAGCACAGTGGCGGCGTAGCATTCGAGGCCAGAAAAAACGGTTGGCGTGGAAGGGTAGCGACGCATCTCGTCAAAGGGCGGTGGACAGGCGTGTAGTACATAGTGAAGGTTCATTTCACTGAACAGTACCTCGTACAGTGTTGGCAAGAAAAGGAAGCCAGTTTCACAGTACATTCGTACAGTGTTAGGCTGGACTCAAATTTGCACCCCCCAAAAGGGGTACAATATTGAGTTAAGGGCATTGTGCCCATTTTGACTCAATAATCGCCCTTTTTCCCTTCCAAGAGCGCATGTCGGAGCACATCTCCGAGAGGAGCTAGTACCAAGCTTTGTCAGGCCAGTAGGGAACAATGACGATGGCTGGGGCACCGCTGGACTCAAGTTTGGAGACTAGATCGCCGATGAGGTTCCACGGAGGGTTACACCAGTTACGTTCGCAACGCCATGCAGCGTCGGAGAGGCGCAGGGCGTCGACGGCCTCGCACCGTGGGTCACGCCAACGGGCGTTGTAGCGGGGCAGGAGGGCGTTTTCAGAAGTCGCGAAGCGGTCGATGGTGCAGGCGCCCCATTTAGCGGTGAGCGAGGCGAATCGACGAGGGTTGAACTGCCAGTCGTCGCAATCAACCTCGCGACTAAGGCGGTCAGCCCAGATATTCGCCGCAGAACGGATGTAGCGCACGGAAAGGGTGATGCCGTGCGTGTCCATGAGGTACCACGTTTTGCGTAGCTCAGCCATGAGGCGTGGGGAGCGGGAGGTGAGGTTAGTGAGGACGCCGACAACTGCTTGGTTATCCTCGTGCAAGCGGATGTGGCGGTTTTGGAGCATGGGGAGGAAGGACTCGATAGCCAAGCGGACGGCTTTGAGCTCTTTCAGGGTAATGTGCGCATTGCGGTCATCGTCGTACCAGAAACCCCGAGCTTCATGGTGCTCGTTCAAAACGGCACCCCAGCCGTAAGACGAACTGTCGACGTGTAGGTATCCGGTTTCGACGGGGCGGTTAATGGGGCGGCCGTTGTGTTGGGTGGGCACACCCACCCACCATTGCAGATCGCGTTCGAGCTGGCGGGTAAGCTTGACGCGGCCGGACCAAGAGTCGCGCGTCTTGAGCACATCATGCAGCTCACGAAGGTAGAAACGGGCAGGGGCAATGGCCAAGTAGAGAAACTGGCATTTTCCCGCGAGAGCGGCCAACTCGCGAGCTGGCAACCACCGACGATCGCGTTTTGCTCGTTGGATTAGGCGTTTGGCCGCGCGAGCAATGCTGGCGAGTTTCTCAGCGGGCGCACGAAGAGTAGGTGACCCCGATGTGTCAATTTCTAACCCCAGGTGCACGAGCTTTTGAGTGGGCTCCCACACGCCCTTGTTGGGGTTGCGCAGCAGACCAAAGCCCGAGAGGTGGCGTTCGATGTAGTCACGTTGCCAGATGGCCTCAGCCTGAGTCCGAGCTAGAAACAGGAAATCGTCCATGTAGGGCAACATGCGCAGGCCAAATCGTCGCCGGAAAATAGGTGTGCCATCTGCTTCAGCCGGGTTACGACGCAATGCCCTAGTGAGGACGTTGGTGAATTGGCAGAAGTAATAGGGGGACAAAGACCAGCCCATGGGAAGGCCAGCCAGTCGGTACAGAGTGCCGCGGTAACCGACAGTGAAAAAATCCCTGTCCTCAGGGGCGATTCCAACCGCGTAAAACCCGTCCTGCAGGTCCATCTGCAACATGTAGTCCCCAGGGCGCGCCAGGTTGCGTAAATGCGAAAGCGTCTCAAACGAAAGATCGCGCGTCTCGCAATAGCGGTTCAGGGGGCGAAGGTCAATGATGAGCCTCCATTTGTTTGTTCCAGGCTTAGGAACCAGGAACAGCCGGGACACCCATTTTGCGCAGTAGCCTCGCTCCCAGGCCCCAACGGCCAGGAAGCGAGCCAATTCACCGTCCATAAACTCCAGTTGAGCAGGAGTAGCATCCCCCATTGACACCCCCTGATGAAAAGAAGGTGGGGCAAGCCCGTCCAAGAAAGGAACGCGTACACCTCGGGATATCCAGTTGAGAAAACTGCGATTTGCGCCAGCGGCTTGCCAGTTGCCGAGATTACGACGGACGCGATGTCTCATAAAGGGGGAGTCGGGAGTACAGGAATTGGCGCGATGGATGTCGCGAGGGGGGCGAGCAGAGCGCCCTGTCGCTCTGCTGGCCCTCTCCGCGTCGGCGTCAGGGTCCACGGTGCGCGGCACAGTAGGAGTGCCGCGGCGTGGGAGTAGCCATGTGCCACTGGGCGCTGGCTTGGCCACTGGCAGTGTACTGTCACTTTGTACTCGAATCTGTACTAGACGACGGGCATACGCCGGCATGCATACGCCCCAATCAGAGCGCATCGCGAGACCTACGCCGAGTAGGGGCCAGTACAGATCGAGCCATGCCCACACGGGAAAGGGAAGCCAGGGGTTACTGTTGGTCGACACTGGTCGAAGGTCTTGGACCTTGTTCCACTGAATGGGGAAGCGCTGCAGCTTCGTCCTCTCCTCGCGTTGGGCGAGTAATCAGCAGCTCGTTCGCGGGTAGTAGTTAGCACGTCGCAAGCGGCGCGCGTACATTAATCACACAAACCCTAACGGGTTTCTCCCAGGGGGGGCCCCGAAAGGCGTCGCTCACCGTACATGGTACGATGGCGGAAGACCGGCACCCTGCGCGGCAAAATTGCCGCGACTTTGCTGTGGTGCGCTCGATGGAGCGTGCCACAGCAAAGGAGAGTGACCGGTCGGTCCGCCGTGAAGGCAGGTGGTGGCTCTGACCGGCCCCCGCAATCGTGCGCGCGCACACACGCGCTACGGGCGCCGCGCCAGGGCTATCTCGTACAGGTAGAGAAACCACATAAACAAGTTTAGAACATATCAGCAACGTATTTGTGCCGTACCGCGCCTGCCAAGTAGATGACAAGGGCAATAAAACCCCAACTACTCGTAGTAAACATATCATCATATCACATAGGGTTAGACACAGGCGCTACTAGTACTGGTACAACGAAATGACGCGCAAGTAATCCTGAATAGCGGTCGCGCGTAGTCGTAACCGTCGAATTAAAAAACTGTACCTCCGACACGTCATGTGCACTGTACGCCCACCATGGCGCATCGCCACCGAGAAAGAATTACATATACAACGGTTGAAGGCGCGTGTTTCGGCGGTATACCTGGGCGATGCCTTTCTTATTGGATGGAGCATGAAAGCCTCTTGTACGCGCGTGCTTGACAGGCTGCGACCGGCATGCGGGCTATCTATTCCCAGGCTATTAGCGGCGCACAAAATTCACCATCCGGTTCCATATTTTCTCGTCTTTGGTTGAGCGCCGCGAGGAGCCGTCCTCGTGCATGCGGATGTGCTTAAGGTCGGTGAGGTCGGACTGGGACTCTGGCAGCACAGAGGCGCCTGGCGGCAGAACTGGCGCGCGCCGGTATTTGGGCCGTTTCATGCTGAGGGTCATGAGCGGGCGCCGCTTTGGCTCATCGGCACTCTCCTCGGGTGGCGTCATGTACCCTGTGCATGGGGTAGGGGCGGTCACACGAAGCTAGGGTTTCATAGTGTTTCCAAAATCCTAAAAACAATTTAGAAAATTCAAAAAAATCAGCAGTCGGAATAACCTCATCCGAAATAGCGGCCACGGTGTAACAAGCCCCCAGCCCTGCCTCCAAGCAACATGCCCAGTGAACACACTGCAACACATGTGTCTCCTCAAAAGGAACCGCATGTACCGGGCGACTCAAGAAGGGGAACTCAAGAAACGGAACTCACTCAGTTAAGGCGGTACGGACCAACCGAACATTTTGGTGGCTATTGCGACTATTGCAGGCAAGCCCCTCCCGGAGGGGTTCAGGTACCTGGTGAGAGTGAAACGTTGTGTACTGGGAGTTGTATCGGGGACACTTTCCATGCAGTTGACCAACTCATAAAATCACATTATACCGCTGGAGTGCGGGTACGAGTGCCCCCCCCTTCCGATACAAGCCGCAATGTGCTAGGGTTTTACACGGGGCTGATTGTAGATGTACGCAGAACTTAGGGTTTCGAGAAGTCATGTCAGGGTTGTGACCTCCTGAATATATTGGAAGTTTCATGATGTGACAGCAATTAATTTCGACTAGGTTTGACCGCCCAACACGGCACACCATGACTGAGCGCACGCGCTCATGCGGCACACGGGAAGGCACCAACGCCGCACCTGGGTCGACGATTTCAGAGTCCAGCCACTCTGCCAGGGAGGCAAACCGCCCGCCGTAGCCTATGGCAGGGTGCTCAATCATGGCGGACTGGATGGCCTCCCGGCCTTTCTGCTTGTCGATGGCGTAGCGCGCCTGCGGCCCGAGCTGTGGATCACACCCAAACAACGGCGGATTGATAAAGTGTCATTTGATCCGGCTCACCAAAAAATGGGTCACTGTTTTGCACCATCATCTTTTCACATCTTCGGTGCTACATTCGGGGTGTATTTCTCATTTCCTATTACCTATCAATGTCCAGGCTAAGTTACCTTTTCTCTCTTTACAGAGGGTGAAGGGGGGGGGGGGGGGGGGGGCAGGGGGTGAAAACCAGTAGATAATATCTCTAGTATATGAGAACCCTAAGCGTGGTTGCGCTCCTCCGACAATGGGTAAAATACAGAGCGCTACCATTGGTGTTCTGCGCAATCGCGAGTCGGGCACAGGAAGAACGGCAGGGGTCACTGCATGTGCACAGCGAGGAGGCTGGCGGACAGACCTGCGCAATGGCTAGCAGAGCGCCAACAGCGCTGTACGCAACATTTGCGTATTTTGCGTGGAGCTTCAGGTTGTTGATCAACACAAAGACGCCTCCGGCCTCGAGCACCTCCATGGCCGTCACGCGCTGAATGTAACTTTCGATCTCGCGGTGAGTCGCCGACTGGGGCCACACACATCAGCACATGCCACATCAGCAAGTGCATCCTTTCCTGCAGATGCGTCGCAGTGCACCCCTGTGGCAGGCGGGCTGCCGCGCGCTGCCGCCACACCTGCGGCTCATTTGGCGGGCTGAGCACGCCCCACAGCGCGGAGCTGCCCTTGTCCTGGACGGCTTCCTCAGCCTGGAAGCGCTGCATCACACGCACCAGGGCATGGCAGGCCCTACGAGCGCCACAGGGAGGTGCCATTTCCAGAGCCATTTAGTCGGAAGCAAAAATACGGATGCCGTCCCAAATGGCTAGGCATGGTCATATTGTATGACCAACCATCGTGTCATGTTCTTTTCTCTAGACCCGTGCATGACTGTATGGCTAAGGGACCTGTCTCAGCATCACCCGCCCCTCCCCAAACACACACACATACGCGCAAACGGACATGTAGGATGCGCAGCGCAGGGAGGCGCCTCACCATGCGATGGCAGATGACCGCTTGCGCAGTTTCTTTATGTGCTTCTTCTTCAGGTTGATGGAATGCCGCACCACAGAGTCTGGAGCCGCGCTGCTCGGGGGGCAGGCGGAGCTGGCGGCGGAGGCGCCGCTGTCGCCCAGCAGCACGCCATCCACTCCCGAAAGCGCTCCGGCCTCCAGCTGCGGCAGCCGCTTCAGCAGCTTCCGCCGCGCCATCGCCACCCCGCCCGGCAGCAGCGAGCGCAGCAGCTCAGCGCACATGGTGGCGACCATACGGTTGGCCCAGTCTGAGCTCATGACCATCACCACCACATCCAGCCCACCCTCCTTGGCAACGGCCTCCGCCCCAGTGGGCTGCTCCGCCAAGGCGATCAACTGGCGTAGCTTGATGGGGCATTCGGCAGGGTTGTTACGCAGCACCTGGGGGCACACAGCGGTAATGCAGCACGTCATCGGGCGCAGGCCACGCGCTGAGCGCCGCCCCACTCGTCCAACAGGCACGCGGGCGCAGCTACCTTCAACAGCACGTAGGCTTCGTGCCGCAGTGCCGCCGCGGGCTTCTCCCCTAGCGGGGCGGGCGGGGAGGGTGTCCCCGCATCCGGCGCGCCTGGGTTTGTGTCTGCGGCAGCAAGGACGTCCTCTCGTGTGCCACCTGATGCACGCGCAGAACGCAGCCGCGCGCAAGTCACAGGTGGAATCGCCAACACCGCCTACTGCCACTACAATTGAGTGAGTTCACGGGTCGGAACTTATTTTGGTTACCTAATTTTACCATATCGAACCATCAAGTCAGATCGTGCGTGCTGTAAGTTGTGCTGGAGCAACCCAACGTAAAGTATCATGGTACCACAGCCGGAACGCCGCAAACGCCGGAACGCCCCCCCCCCCCCCCCCCCCCCCGAAACACCATCCACGTCGCATCGTAGGTCAATCTATGCCAAAAAAAAATTGGACCACCGCCTCATCCAAGCTCCAGAGCGCTAATGCGCAACTGCAACATTGGCGGTCTTTCAGTTCCCGCTGGTTTAGGCTTGACGTCCAAATGAAATCACGAAAGGAACGGAGATCGCCAATTCGCGTGGTATTCTGATAGATTCCCAGAAATACATTCAAAGCAGTCAAATTGCTCTCCCTCTCCCTCTCTCTCTCTGTCTGTCTCTACCTCCAGCAAACAATAGTGCAAAGCGAACCCATGGTGTGGTTACAGAAGCTGAAAATCAGCGCTGCATCAAGATGGTTGGCGGTCTGTGTGTGTGTGTTTGGGGGGGGGGGGGGAGGGGGGGGAGGGAGGGAGGGTCGCACCAGTGGCCACCGCCGCCAGCATGGCGTTGAGCTTGATCTCGTCCTGCGCCCTGGCCCGCAGATCCGCGAAGGATGGGTTTGACGCGCTAGCGGCGTCTGCGCGCGGCGACAGCGCCAACGCGGATATCCGGAGCTGCTGCGCCCAGAACGCAGCGTGCGGGTCCATAGCCGACGGCAAGGTGCCTGGGGGCATGACATGCACATCGCCTACAATCAGCGCGCCGAGGCAGTGAGGGGTCGGATGCTCCACCGTCTGAGTGGGGGCACGTACCTGGGGCCGGGCCACCCGGAGGGATGCCAGTCGGCGCCAAGTGGATAAGGTTGTCAGCTGTGGCTGAGGCTGACATGTCGTGCAGGTGTGTGTTGCCGAACATGGCGTCCGAGGTCCGGGAAAACCCGTCCCACCCGGAGTCCATGTCGGCCGTGTGTGACCGCTGGTGCCGGTGGGACCTCCTTGCAGGGGCGCTGCTGGGCTGAGACACCCCGCCCTCATGGTCGCGCGTATGAGGGGAGCGGCGAGTGAGTCAGGGTCAGATCAAAGAGAAACCCCTCCCCCCAACCCTGGCGTGCCCACTCACCCCTTTCTGCTGCACGCCTATCGGTGATAGGCGGTGCTCACCTGAGGCTGTGGGCTGGTGTCAAAATCGAGCTCTTCCCGTGTGATCGCGACCTCCAGTGGAGGCCACGGCGTATCGTCATAGGAGTGCACTGCGGACGCAGCATGCAGCCGTCAGAGATGATGAGAGCCCTGCGGTGTCATATGCGTCACAGCGGCAACATGTCTGAGAGGCGGCAGAGCACCAAGGGCAGCCCGTCACACCTGCGTCCAGGTCGACGGAGCTGTCATCGTCGCTGCTGGGTTCGGAATCCACGCGCGAGGTGTCGATGCACTCCAGGGCGAGCCAGGGCTCGAGCATGCCCTGCACGGAGCCCGGCGCGGCGCTGCCGCTCGGCTGCGCGGGGCAGAGGCTGTGGCCCCCAACCTGGGTGGCACGGTTCTCGGCGGGCATGCAGTCCCCTGGGTGGCCGCTGCTGCGTGTCGTTAGGGAAGACGCCTCACACGGCGCAGCTCGCGTTGCAGGCGGCAGCGCGGCATGGTTGGAGCCCACATTGCTATCCTCCTCCTCATCAAGCGTCGTCCAGAAGCTCAACTCTTCTTTCTCCACTGAGTCTGGGTCGCCGCTGACGCCGCGCGCGACGCTCTCGTCTGCGCCGCTCTTCATCATCCATAAACCGCCACACAGTTTAGGGGGCCATCGAAGAGCTGCTACATGGTACAGCTGTAGCAGGGGATAAAGTGGGGCTGGCTGGCTGGGGAGGGGGTGGGCGCACCCTCTGGATGGCGGACTGTAGCCAGCCGTCATCCAGCTCCGGCCTTGCGTGGCTCCCGCGCATCTTGGGCCTGCCATCGGTTTCGTCTGCCTCCTGGAACAATGCAGCACAGACGCTCAGGATGGCTTCTACCCTCACCCGCCTCCGCCCATACCGCGCCTCCCTACCCGCAACGCATGCCGTCAGCGCCAGTGGCCGCACATGCAACTCGCTCCTGAGGTCAGCGAGCTGGTCGTGGTAGTCCATGAAGCCCCCGCTGGCATCCCTTCCTGAGCATGAGTCTTCCACTTTGCCACTCGAGCTAGTAGGCGGTGCCGGCAAGCTGGACGAGCGGCCCACGCGGCTGCTCTGCTTGCGCCCGGGATTATTCTGCTCTTGCTTGCTGGCGGTCGCAAACCCTACCACGTCGTCTGGCATCCCCATCCAAGCTGTCGACCCTTGGTCTGCAATCGTGTTCAAAAGTCCGGGAGGGTTCTCCTCTGCGAAGTCCTCTGCAGACGCCGGTAGGTTGCTCACACTGGAGGTGCGCCTGAGCGCGTCAAAGAAGCTCTGCATGCCGTTTACGGATGCGAGTGCGTCCATGGGCAAGGGATCCGCCGCAGCAGGTTGCACAGCGCCGCTCAGGGATGCCAGCGGTTGCTTCCCGGTGGAGTCGTCCCCAGCGGCACTGCCCCCCACGCGCAGGTGGACCGACGTCGCCGCGGATCTAGCCTCCCCCATCAGGCTTGGTGGGCTGGGTGGGCACGTGAGCATGCCGCCACTAGCAGCACCTGCCTTAACCTGCAGTGGCGGCGGTCAACATACCTGAGATCCGGGCCAGTTGATGCGGCCAGCAGCTCGTACAAGACACCAGATGCCGCCTGGGCATACACCAAACAGGGCACCCTGCAATGCCGGTGTTGATATTTACAACACATTAATGAAATGCCCCCTCCCTTCGTCTCGCTCTTCCGTCCCCACCTCCCTCTGCCTTGCCGCTGCTTTTCTTTCTGCGAAGCACGCCCGCCTATACTGACGTTATGTGCGTAGGTGCCCCTGGCACGGAGCGGAGGGGAAACCGCCCGGGGGCAACAGCGCAAGGAGGCGCCCGCTCGGCGTGTGCACGGCCACGAGGGACGAGGCGAATACCCGGGTATCAGCAGCGCCACTGGTCGCGGCACCAACCTAGCAGCGGGAGATGAAGACGCACCGCGGCAGCGGGGCAACAGGCAGCGGCGGCCACCCGCTGCTGCGATAAGAGTGCTGCCGGCAAGTGCCACGGGCAGTCCGCACCGCGCTGCTTACTCTCCTGGTCGAGTAGACCGCGGGCCGCAATCGAGACGGCTGTTGGTTTGGCTCCCGACTATCACCCCAGGCCAAGTGCTGCCAGTGATTGTGGCAGAAACGAGTACGTTGGTGGCGACGGAGCCCCCGCCCCCCCCCCCCCCCCCCCGGCCCGCACCCCCCCTAAAAATCCCGTATTTATGCGATATGAACTCCCAGCGGAACAGCATGTCGACGGGGTAACTATACTTTGTGATTCATGCTCCCACTTTCGGCGGTCCCCTTTTTGTAATCTGAGATTACTCTTTTGGCACTCCCTCGAATCTCCGCCCTTTATTTCAAGGGCAAACGACAAAGGTGGACCCGCCCCGGGGGGCCAGGCGACAAAAGCAGTGGACCCAGCGAGACTTACGACTAGAACTGCGAAAATCCACGGATGAATCAAGCCTATTTTCATGTCGTGTACGGGCACCAGAAACCCTGGCTCTATCCTGCCATATACCGGCAGGGTTCTCAGGGTTGTTCACATCCCGACCCTGTCGGTACGAGTACCCGTATTATACCGGTAGTCCCTGCGATGACTCGTCGCGTCAAATTAATTACATGAGCTAGCAGCATAAGGGTCGAAGGATAGAAGACGCTTGCGTAACGCGTAACGCTAAATATTCGCAGCAGAACGTGCCACGTCGATCGAGGCGTCACCGGAGCGTCACTTCCCGGCGTGACGAATACTCGTCACAAACCGTAACGGATACTTTTTTGGGCAAAATTCGAAATGAAAAAAGTCCCAAAAAAACGTTACGCGTAACGCCTGTATGACCCCGCGGCGCGGCTTTGCGTCGCACAATGCGCAAGATCCACAGCCACCGCCGCCACCGTCGCCAAAGGATCGTGCAGCATGCCCCCCACCAGTAGCACCCTCGCCGCGGGCACCCACACACCCAAATGGGTTGCCGAGCTGTCGTCATCGATATTCCTCTTTGCCTGCTCCATTGTTGCGGCCGAAGAGGTGCGAAGTGCGATCCAGGCGGCGGCCCTTGCGGTGCTGGCGTCAGGTCACGCAAGTATGCGTCAGGCGGCTCGCCTCGCTGCCAGTCGCGCTCCCGTCATCGTGAGAGAGTATGTGCCCCACTTCAACCTCGGCCGCATCATACCAAACCGCCATGGCAACAAGTTACGCCGGCGCCTGGACTGGGCGGCTCATGTGCGTGACCTCACAGGCCAGGAATTCGTCAGGCGGTACAAGTTGCCGCCAAAGGCATTCCGCGCTCTTGTCCGCAAGTTATCCCCCGCACTGCGTAAGGACCCGAAATACGCGAGGAACGCAGGGACGGAGCCCATTGCCGTCGTTCTCAACGTGGCGCTCACCCTGCGTTTTCTAGCAGGGGCTCGTATGATAGAGCTGGTGGACATCTTTGGACTAGACGCAGCCACAGTGCGGAAGACGGCGGCGGAGGTCGTTGTTCAGATAAATATGCATCACCGGTTCCCGATCCAATCGGCGGAGGACTTAAGCCCCGCAGCATTGCAAGCCCACGCGGACACGATGTACGCCAGGAACAAAGGCACGCTCCATGGTTGTATTGGGGCGCTGGACGGCATGTGTGTACGGATACTGAAGCCGCGCCCGACATGTACTCCCAACCCACTTCACTACCTGAATAGAAAAGGCTTTTTTAGCATGAATTTGCAAGCCATAGCTGATGGAGACCGTAGGTTTCTATACATGTCTTTGGCTACTGCTGGTGGGACACACGATTCCTTGGCTTGGTCTGTGTCTAGCTTGGGCCACCACCTTCGCAATTGTCCACTCCCAGAGGGGTTTTGGATTGCAGGTGATGATGCATATGCATGCTCGTCGTCTTTGGTGTCGCCCTACTCTTCACAGGCGTGCCGCAAAGACAACACCAAAGATGACTTCAACCACTACCTGTCTAAGAGCCGCATAAATGTGGAGTGCGCCTTTGGCATCCTGGTGCGCAGATTTGGCGTTTTGCGCATTCCCATGGGATATTCTCTGAAGAATATTGCTGCAATTACTGAGGCGTGCATGAAGCTACACAATATCTGCATTGACAATCTGGTGGAGGAGACCAAGCCTCTGGAGGAGGATTGCACGCACAAAGATCATTGCGGCCGGGCTAGACGCCAGGACAAACACGCTTTCCCTGCCCCAGAGGGCAACAAGAAGCGCCAGAATGAGGCTAAGCGGGTGGCGCTTTGGCATTCTATTGTCACCCGAGGACTCAAGCGGCCGAAGGTGAAGGCCGGAGACCTAAAGCGTAAACGCAAGCAGCCAGCGTGATATGCAAAGGATATGTAACAATTTATGTGAAAACTTTTGAGAAATTTGTTCCATCGGCATGTGTACTACAACATGCACAGTATTCTAAATAAAGCGATGTGCTACGCTTGGATCAACACGGGTCTGCGGCTGGTGATCACCATTTCCCCCAAAATACTTTTCGTTCATATATGCCATTGCTTTATTGCGCAGATCCTCTGGCGCATTAGGGTCGCACGCAAGCCTAGCCATCATATCATCTTTATGGCGTTGATTCTCAGCAGCAATCTGCAACTCAATGTTTTGGGCACTACCTCCATGCTGCTGATGGCTGGAGATGCTGCGCATCAACTGTGTAGCAGCATTCACCAAGTCGCTTGAGTGGCTGTCCTGGTGTTGCCCCGCAGGTTGTGATGCATGTGTGTCCATGTTCACTCTGACAACGCGAGCAGTAAATGCAGTGCACCCACTTAGTTTCACATTTCAACCAAAAACACAAAAGTGTATTGACGTATATGACAACGCAGCGACGCTGGCAAACTTACCGCGTAACAGACCTATGCCCCGCAGGGACGGGCGGGTCTTTGTATGGAGCCGAGTCGCCAGATTGGAAGGGGTCGCGAGCAGCTCCCTCGGGCACTTGGCGCAGGAGTGCCTGAGAGATGCCCACTGACTCGTGGGATGAGAAGCACCACGCATACAACCTGCGTGACGCCAAGTGAGCGCATAACATGCAATTAAGTAGAAAAATCTGAATTAAGTGAACAAAATAATATAGAATGTAAATTACGCATGCACACTTCACACGGGAGATTGCACTTACAGGCCAACATTGACTTGTCCATTCTTTTGTCTGCAGAATTCACTCTTCAAGGCCTCGTCTGATTGGCCTGCTCTGCCGCTGCTGGTAAAGTTCTTGGTGCAGGAAGATAGCCGGGCCTTTAGCTTCACAAAACGGCTCTTCAATTGGGAATCATCTCTATACTTCTGGACACAATTTGGGTCTAAAGACTGCAACATGCCCTCTCCTGCTGATGGATTGTCTAAGAAAAAATTGGCAAACTGATACTTCTCGCAATCATTGAAGATCTCTGCCATTTGAATGAATGGGTTCTCCCTATTAGGATTATCATAGATAAGCCTGTTCTCAAAACCTGAAAGCATTTGCTGGAAGAGGGCGCGTATCTTTTCATGGGCCACACAGTGGACTAGGCGCGCAGTCTCGCCGGGCGACCAATACTTGGCGGTGTCGCCGTTGCCGCCGCCGTCGGCGTCATCATCATCGTCATCGCAGTCAGCCGCCACCACGAAGTCCGGCTCCTCATAATGCCCCTCTCTGCTGTCAGGAGCCTGAAGGTCGTCGTCTGCCTCGCTATCACCGCGGCCACCACCATGCCCTCTGCCCCGCCCGCCCCTGCCTCGCCCTCTGCCTCGCTGCGCTCCTGCAATGCTCTCGATCTTCTCTTGCCTCTTCTTGGCCCGGTGCTTGGCTTGCCTCGCTGCCCCAGCAGACTTGCGCTTCTTAATAGCATTGTTGCCTGTAGCAACAGCCTGGCCAGTACCGACGTTGCCTTTATCCGCCGACTGCCCTTGGTGCTGAGCGCTGTTGGAGATACGCTGTTGTTGGTCGCTCGCCTCCAGTTCTTGGAAACCTCCATTGCAACCGCACCACTCCGGGGCTCCGGGCGTCTCGGTGTCCGTAGCGCCACAAAAGGCATGAAAGTGCCCCTCGCAGAATGCGCACTGGTGCTGGCTGCCGCCATGAGTGGCTTGAACTCCAGTGACGAGGGACATTCGGCCATAAATTGAGTTGCGGCACGTCGGCGCACAACAGGCGACCCGAACGGCTCCTACATGTATGAACAAGCCATAGCGTCGACTTCAGAAGCACACGGATACATGTGCAGAAAGCAGCGTTAGTTAGGTGCGGGGTTCGCACCCGGCGGTGTGGGTGGGATTAGCTGTTGGAGGCCTTCGCCGGCGCCACCTTCCTCGCTCTCCTCCGACGAGTCCGACCCGCAGAAGTCCCCTTCCTCCGCCGCCTCGCCGCCAAGTTTGTAGGTGCGGATCGCGGCAGCCATATGCGCGTCGCATTCCTCCTCAATCGCGGCCATACGCGGCGGGCGGAACGCAGACGCGCCGCGGGTCGTATGCTGCGTCGAGGCGGCGGTGAATTGAGAGGACAGGCGGCGAGGATCGGCGTCTAGGGAACCATGGGCGCGGGCCTCCTTCTCTGCCGACCGTCGTTGGTGCCGCTCAGCGCGAGCGGAACTACCATCCCCTGTGCCGCGAGAGGACATAGCGACTAACACGTATCAGCGGGCAGCGGGTAGCGGCGGCGGGGGTGGTTCGGGTGGTAGTGGGCAGTGGCCAATCGGGGGCGGATACGGCTCACAATGCCGCTGATCGGGGCGCGGCAGCGCGGAACCACAGGCCGGCGTGACGCGTGACGGCGAGTCGCACGAGCGTCTTCTATCCTCTCAGATGTCTTCGGTGATTAATTTAGCGAAGAGCGTAAAAATCTCAGCCAATCAGATCGCAGTATTTGCTGCGTTACGCGTAACGCAAGCGTCTTCTATCCTTCGGCCCTAAGGCGTCAAATCAAATTTGAACAGTATCGGTAGGGTACGGTCCCCGTACTGGTACCGGCCGCGCAGCGGCGAATAATGTCGCGCGCGGCGCCCGGCGGCCGACGCGATCCCGCGATTTAGCAACGACACGATGAGCCGGCCCGATACAACACCACAGCTTTGCCGGCTTACAGCCCAGCCACACGGCCTGGAAGTCGTCGTCGCTGTCCGACGGCGACGACATGGTGAAGCGCCTTTACCAAAGGCTACGGTTCAATAACGGGCGTTTGGCTTTTGCGAGTCAGCGCCACTGACTCGGCGACCATGGTGCGCCGAGCAGACGAATAGACGATCCCGCCGCCAGGCCAGCAATCGGGTCAAAGTCGCCTACTTGTAAATTCGAAAGCGGGGCGTACGGGTACCGACGGCGGTAGTATGAGTACAGGTACGCGCAGACCCTGTATTATAATAGTAATACTAATCCTGTTACTGTAATTAGTATGATACTAATCCTTGCCCTACGTTTACAGCAGGGAAGCAGTACAAGTACAAATTTCGATTAAAACCCGCTTGGGTCCACTTTTGTCGTCTGGCCCCCCGGGGCGGGTCCACCTTTGTCGTTTGCCCTTATTTCAAATTTCAAAGTTGAGTCTGGTTTTGCCAAAAAGGTCGCGCAGGCTGTTTTACACGGTCAAGAGCCGAAATTGGCAGGATGGTTTAGCGAAAGCGTGGAGGGAAAACGGAGTCAGGGGGGGCGCTGCGTGGAACGCAGCGAAAACTGGAAGATGGCAGGCTCAGCTGTTCTGGCTGCTTTTATGTCTACTCGTGCTGCACCCAAAAAGGGCGCAACAACAGATGCCTAGTTCCCGTACCACTGAGCAGCACTTGTAGCTAAAAAGCGGTTAGGGCAAGGAGGGAAACCCCATAAACTAGTTTAGATCATTTCAAAGTTGAGTCTGGTTTTGCCAGTCTTGAGCGAACGGAGAGAGCGGTGGATTGACGGAGAAGAGGTAGCGCCAAGTCATGAAGGAGGCACCGGGAAGGCCACCGCTGCGGAGTCCTGTTGGACTTGGAAGTGGCGGAGGGGGGCGATGTGTCCAAAGAAGAACCATGCGCCAGGTGAAGGAAGAACGTTGGGGTCGATGTAGTCCAGAACGACGTCAGAGTTAGTGGCCCAACCGCCTTGGTAGGGAATGTGGGACAATGGCACTCCGATGGCGTTTGCTGCAGAAGCTGCGCCCTTGCGAAGACTGTGTGAAGTCCAGGAAGTGCTAGCAGGGGGGGCAGCGTTGACTAGACTGATGGCTGCAGAGAGCCAGTCTGACATTGTAGCCGCAGTCCAAGGTTTTGACTGCTCGGCCGCAGTGACAGCCCAGAAGTTTGATGTAGCCAAGTCAACAGTAACCAGGGGGACAGCTTGGACGTTGTCGATGAAGTGGTGCAAGAGACGTGCCACTCGAGGGTGCTCGGACACCGGAAGGAGAAGTACGCGCAGGTCGTCGGGTCCCCGTCGGCCAGCGCGACCCTTCTCGCGGTACACTTGCAGGGTGATGTTGTAATCGTCGACATGCACGTCTCGCACTCGACAGGACACGCCAGTAAGGCCCCTGGCAAAGAACATAAAGTTGACAACCGAGGCCAGGAGGGCCCGGAACTTGTGGTGGTACTCTGGGTAGGGAGCAGACACAATCAGCTCGGCCTTTGTGACGAAGCGGTAAGCTACATCCGCAGGCAGAGGGACACGCAAAGGGGCAGCGTCCAGTCGGCGCTGACGCAGCATCAGCCCACGCCTTGCTGAAGTTAAGTGCAGGCTGTCCTTGGCGATTGGGTCGAGGTCGTGCAGCTCGAAGAACGTGTTGATCGCAGACAGGTAAGGTTGCAGTGACTTAGCGGCGATGTGCCCCCGCTCGCCGATCCAGGCAACGTATTGAACGACAGTCGCAGTAGTCGCCTCTAGCGGGCTGATGTTCTCGGAGTCGTGACAGAACTCCGCGAACTGAGACAGCCGGCCGGCGTAGCTCTTGAGTGTCTGAGCGCTGAGGGAGCTGGAGAGTAGGTCGAGCGTCCGCTGGCCCAGCTCGTCTGAGCCGAACGCGTCCTACAGCCGAGCTCGCAATGAAGCAGCCCAGGGAGCGATAGCTTCGGGCTCGTCAATTACGTAAGTGCGTCGTTTAACTGACAGAGTTCCACCGGTACGACTACTGTTCGCAAAGTACTCGGCAGCAGCAGTTAGGTTCCCGGCGGTTGGCCGGTAGCTGCTCGACGGGTTTGCAGTAGCATCGGTACGGGTTTGCGGGGCTAGGTTCAGGTAAGAGGGCCGCCCTGCGCGCCCTTCGCGCTCGTAGCGCCTGTCTCGCGCGTAACGTATCCGCGCGAAACTTGGTCGTTGCGAACCAGTTGTAACACGTAGTGTAACAACCGACGGACGCAGTGGTGGAATGGTACGGGAGGCGGTTAGTTGAGCCGCCATGTGCAGGTGTGCGGATGGTTGAGCCGCACTCGGCTGTAGCTGTGAGAAGCGACGCACCGAGGAAGGTCTAAAGGAAGTCTGTACGGTGGGGGGGGGTCAGGCCCTAACACGGGGCGCTCATCTCGCCGTTGAGCTGCAAGGGTGCGTCTTGCGGCGGTCACCGAAAGGTGGCCTCGCAAAGCTCCAGCAGCTCCGACGAAAGGCGCCCCACACCGTCAATCGTGCTCACCTTCGCGGCCACGCCCACGTCCACCACCACGTCCTCGCCCACGCCCGCGACCGGCAGCTGCAGCCACCACTCGAGCAGTAGCGGTTGCTTTCGCGCTGCTGGCAACGGTCGCCTCGAAGACACGGCGCTCGTAGTCCCGCATGAGGTCCCCAAAGATCGCGGAACCAAGATGCTCCGAAGCAGGCTGAAAATGCTGGGCTCGCAGCACATCCAGAACACCTTGGTCACCGTGGACACGCTTGATCTCATTTAGCCTCCGCAGGAAGGCCAAACGAAACCGAAACGCCTTGTCGATGGCCTCGGCGTGGTTCCGAGCTCTTGCGAGGTAGGGGGTGAAGTCCTGGTTGGTGGCAGGGACGTAGGGCAGTAGCTCGTCGAGAGCCACGAAAAGCGCGGCCATGTGGGCCCCGAAACACGACATCCACAAATACTCCTCCTGGGCCGGCAGACGCCGGTCATCCTGCTTGAGGTACTCGTTCGTTAGGTCGGTGCTCAAGGGAAAGAGTCCAGGCACTCGGCTGACCGGTCGAACGGCCTCATAACCAGACTCTGCTCTCTGCAGTAATTCTGGCACCGCGAGGTAGTCATCCTCGGCACTCACGGATTTTGCTCCGACACGGCCGCTCTGGGCTAGCTCTAGCAAGTCGGGGCGCTCTGCGGCTCCCCCGCTGCCTGTCGGCTGTCCCGCGATGCGCTGCCCGGAGCGAGAGCCATGTGCCCCTTCTCCATCAACAACACGCTCACGAGCCGTCAATTGAGCTACAGCCGTAGCCAATGCACGCACATCTGCTTGCAACGACTTGAGCGTCGGCTCAACGACGGGTTCTTCTCCATCTGACATAGTAACGCACGGACGTACGGACGAGAATATCACACTCGGATGGCGAGCCGGGTGTGGTCTTGAACAACCTGGGGTGACCTTGCTCGCAACTGGCTACGAGACAGTTTTTACATCGCTGCGTGGAACGCAGCGAAAACTGGAAGATGGCAGGCTCAGCTGTTCTGGCTGCTTTTATGTCTACTCGTGCTGCACCCAAAAAGGGCGCAACAACAGATGCCTAGTTCCCGTACCACTGAGCAGCACTTGTAGCTAAAAAGCGGTTAGGGCAAGGAGGGAAACCCCATAAACTAGTTTAGATCATAACGTGCAATCGAGTCTGGTTCTGCCAAAATGATGCGGAGGCTGTCGTACACAGAAAAGCGCCAATTTATGGGTTATGTGGCTAGGAAGGTTCAGCGAAAGGGAAGGGGGGGGGGGGGGGGGGAGGCCGGAGGAGGAGCCCGCAAGGTGGAGGCGGAAACGGGCGGACCTGGACGATGGCAGGCGAGCTGCTTGCGGCTGTCTTAAGTAGTACCACGACCGGGAGCGCAGGGCTCGCCGACTGGGAGCGATGGGGCAGCCCCTACTGAAACCCGAATGATGGTAACGGTAAATTAAATGGTTGAAACCACCAACAGACCGTACGGGTCGCACTAAGACGATGACGCCATAAAATGCGTAGGTCGCGTTCAGTAGTGGAGCTGCCTCCCGGCGGGCAGCTCGTGTCGTCAAAGATGGGATGTCATGACGTCGGGAACGGGTTGGCCGGCGTTGAGGCTCGGACAACCTACGCCGGCCCGTAACGATGCCAGTGCTGTCGGGGCGAGGGTAATGGAGAGGCGGCCGCCGCTGCTTCATCAGCGATGGCCGCCTAAGTTCCGAACCTGAAGTCGGACAGGGGTAGTTACCGTTACCACGAGAAGTGGAGCATGCCAATGGTAGTAAGAGCTGGCCCCCCGCGGGCAATTGCATGTTGTCGTGGTCCTTGACTCTGACGACTAGGTTGCAGTAGGAGGCGATGAAGACGCGCCGGACCGAGCCGTGCATACGCCGCGCACTGCGACCACAGCAAACGTTGCTGCGGCACGGTTAAGAGGAGGGCAACGAGCCCCCTCCAAACACATGCGCATGATCGGCGCCATCCCCGTAACGGAACAATTACGCGGGTAGTTTCGAAAAACCACGACGTGCATCGACCGTCGATGCCACGACGCCTTGTTGAGAGGACACGCGGGCCGGGTTGAAGCTTCTTGCAGGACGGCAAGCGGCCGTCCCGACGACACGGACGTCCTCCTCCGTAGTCCGCGCCGAATTGTTGCGGTAGGCGAAGTTGTCGTCGTTGACAACCGTGACGAGCAGCGGCCATGGTGCCGCGAGCGCGTCCACCTCACCTAATAACATCAAGAGTAGTTGACTACTGCGAGAGGGTGCTCCACTGCGGGAGCCCATGAAGGCCCGTGCTGCGACTCGGCTTATTCGGGTTTTGGGGCTATCACGCCCCCAACGGGGACCCCCAGCTCCATTCCATATTGTGCGCATTATTCTCCACCCGAAAACGTCCCAGCTGCGAGCCTGCGAAGCCATGGCAAAAACGAAAAACGAACTCGGGCGCACGAATAGGGAAAACCACGTTACCGAGGGATGTCTGTCGCTGCCGATGATGCAACGCATGTATGTGGCACGATGACTCACTACTACCGGGAAAAGGAACCTCGGTGCGGACTTAATCAACCTCTTCGACTCTCGGGCGCACAATTACGCAAAGCCGATGTCGAAGGCGGTAGCGAGCTAGAAAATGGCAGGCGAGATGCTGGTGGCTGTCCTAAGTAGCACCCTGAGCGGGAGCGTAGGGCTCGCGGGCGATGGGGCAGCCCGCACCGAAACCCGATGGTACCCGCACCGGTAAATTAACCGGTTACAACCATCAACCGACCGTACGGATCGCACTAGGGCAGTTAAATTGTTGGGAAACCCCATAAACATGTTTAGATCATAACCGACCACCCAACACACGATTATATACTATCAGAGATGTTGGAAACTAACCCCGGACCCATGATCATGATAGTATGGCTCGATTGTAGGCTTTTTGCGTTGTTCACCGTGCGCGGCCAGGTGCGTTCGAGTTGCGTTACACATGGGGTTGCGTGGGCGCTCGATCGGCGATGCACATATTATCGCTTTCGCCCAATCCCATAGTGCCTCGCCACCGCGGCCGGCCGAAGGCACCATCGTGCCCCGCAACCCTCTACCACTCATACAATAGGTGTGGGGGTGCTATGAGAAGGTTCTTCCGCGCCGTGGTGGGCCGTGCGGCGGACCGGTGAGCTTGGTGACCAAACAAGGGCCCACATGCATATTTCACCGACCCCGACCTACCAGTACCTCCCTTCAGCACCCCACCGGCATCACCCCATATCACCGGCTGACTCAGTGCCCGACCGCCCGATAATACATGTACATACGCACAAGGCTGGAGGGAGTCACCCGGGCCCTAGGTTTTTTGACAAGGCACGACCATAGGGCATTTTCCGTCCAGCAGGCCAATATGGGGCCTTGCCTCGCTACCATGACGTGTAGTGGAGCTCTTAGCGATGATGATACCGGATGAGGGGATGACGATGCTCAATTACAAGGGTTCACCATATATTTCAATATTATGTCGCTTACTTTAACTTTATATTGTATAGGAAGACCACACTCGGCATAGACTCCAAAACGCGATATCCAAAAGGCGGTTGCCTGATTAGGATACCAAAGCGGTACTTTTGGGAGATTGGAGGCCTCATACCCCGACTCGGCATAAGCTTCATAATCCAAAAGGGCCGAAATTTTGGTGATTACGTTTTGGAGAGCGGCGCCACCTCCATAATCGGGCGCTCTCCAAAACGTAATCCCCAAACGGCGCGTGCGGTTTGCCCGCGCCTTCTACCCCGTCCCGTCGACGCCCATCCGCACCCGCCCGCGCCAGCCCGTGCCACTCGTGCTCGACCTAGGGCCATGTATGTAGACTGCCTCACGGGCAGTGAGCGGCATGGACGCGTTGCGACCGCGCGTGAGCGGTAGGGCGGTGCAGCCATGGCGGAGCCGGCGCAACAGGCAGAGCGCAGCCCGGCATCTTCTCCCACCTCCGCACCCGGTGCAGAGGAGGCGACAACACTGGGCGAGACGCCAAACTGGGGGCAAAATGGGCAAGTTTGGGGCAGCAACAGCAAGATTTTACACTTGCAACGGCAAAGCAGCGGGGACAAAATTTACAAGTTTGGGGCAGCAGTAGTAATATTCTTAATTGCAGCGGCAAAGCAGTCATTTACGGGCGAGATGCTTGAGCTGCTGCCTCATCTTTCTCAGCAAGCGTTCGTAAAGCATGTACCTCCCCCTTTCGCTAGAGCAGTATTGTAATGCATGACAAGTGCATTGAGCTTATTAACCACCCACTTTGTACCTCTATCTAGTGCCTCATCGGGTCTAGCCTGGCTATCTTTGATGAATCCATTCATCAAATCCAACCTCAACCCATATATTTTCCGCGACGAGTTCACAAGCACCGTGGCCGCTGCCACGCGGCAACAGTGCAGCCCGCGGCCCATGAAGAGCCTCCCGAGGCTGCGGCTAGCTTCGACTGCGTGCCCATCCCACCGATCAGTAGCGAGCGAGTAGGGGTGCTACGGTGGTTTGCTTCGCAATGGCAGCTGTTACGGCAATGCGGCGGCCCGGGCCGCGGCCCGGCATTTTGGAGATAATTAGAGTAAATTTTGGAATATATGCCGAGTTGCTTTTGCGTAGATGCCGCATACTGGTACATTGTTCGGTTCCCGCCTGCACAGCTTGTCAGTTATTGAGACCCAATTGCCGGGATGGAGAACCTCAGGCGTGATGGGCACCTGACTGGCAAGGTATGTGGACAAAATTGCAAGTAATGCGCTGCTGGTGTGCCTCAGTGGAGCCCTCGGAGTAACGCAGAAGGCACGCATGGTCTATGGGGTTATGGGAGCACCCCGAGCTGCTGGCGGTTGTTGAAGAGAGCATCGACAGAGCCAGCCATGCCATTCCGCTTGCAGAATCGGCAGTTGCTGAAATCAGCGTTAGGATCGCCCGCATGGGCGTCGGCTTACATCCAGTTCTAGATGAGTTCTACGACGCGTATCTTGGAATCGTGTCGATTTCATCGATGTGGACCGAGCGCATGCTCTCCAAACTGAAGAGCCAGATTGGAGGCCTCAGCTGCGTCAACTCAGGGCGCGTGAACTTCCGTATGTACAGGTATAACAGCATTTCCCAACCGCCTTGCACTCAGTCGGAGTGGAAGGATATCGTGAAGAATTTGCGGCAAGAGAACGCAGAACGCAGCCGTGCAAAAGTTGTTGGCGGGGCGTTTGATCGCCACGGCTTCATTGCTACCTTTCAGAGGCAGTGTGCGCAGGTAGATAGTGAGACCCACATCTTTTCATATGCAATAAAAGCAAACAGCTTGATAACCTTATAATATGTATCAGAAATAAACGTTGTTCTATGTATGTTGCAGATGCGTGAGCGCCGGGCATTCAGCGAGGCTCAGAGGCTGCGAAGAGAGATGCATCAATTGGAAGCCAATGTTGCTGCCTCTATTGTGCGGGATGCTTTGAAGGCACGGCGTGCGCGCACCTCCGCCATGCTAGAGCAGCATACAGTGGCCCAAGTGCGTTGGATGCTTGCACAGCTCGATGCTCTCAACGCCCGAACCACGCAGGACAAGGAAAGCTTGAAGCGCTATTTGGTCAATAAGACCGCAGCGCTCGATGAGGAGCGCATTGGAGCGCTCGCCTCACATGCCATGGCTTCTGAGAACGTGGAGGGTGTGAGACGCTACCATGGCAACTCAGGAAACCGTACAACTGACTTGGTGTGACCACAAAAGGCACAGCTCGAAACTTGGCCAATGGTCACTGTGAGATTCAGATGTGACATACAGGTGACGAAGCACTACTCCTAGCGACTATTATTTATCCGTGAAGGCTGCTCCTGGTGGCGGCACGTCCATCCAGTTACGTGCGAGTACATCCGGCGTTATTGCCGGCGGGCGATAAATCCTTTTTGTCATCATTCTGTTAGTCGTACCAGCCCGGTGAAGCGTACATGGCACTGACGTACAAGGTACAAGGTTGTCCGTGTAGTACCGGGTAGTACGCGATATATTTATTACGCCGGTACCGGGTATTAGTACCCGGTACCCGGTACCCGGGCACGATGGAGAGTGGTCCTGTGGATAACTACGACAATTAGTACATGGGAGCGCAAATCGCAGCCGTACTTTTTGGCCAAAGTGGGGAATTTTGTGTACATTACAGCTAGTACTGCTGATCGGGCCTGCCAGCCGTCCGATCAAAGGTCATCAGATGGGCGGTTTGGCTGCCATGTTTTGCCAAAGAGTGCTCACGTTACATAAATATTCGCGAGGGGGAGGGCGGGGGCA
>VCJN01001494.1:0-24981 GCA_006384855.1 Tetraselmis striata
TCGACATGAGCGATGTCGCCGAGGCGGCCGGCGTCAAGCTCTCTGTCCTGAGAGGCGCATTCGCCTCCAAGACCGCCTGTTTCAGGGCGTTTCTCGCCGACATCGACCAGAAAGTGCTCGACAGCGTCGATCCCGACATGACCGACGAGCCGGCGCGCGACCGCCTGTTCGACGTGCTGATGAGCCGGCTCGATGCCCTGCAGCCGCATCGCGAGGCGGTGCGGGCGCTGATGGCAGCGGCCCGCAAGGATCCGCAGCTCGCGTTGACGCTCAATGGAGAGGCGCGAATGTCGCAGCGCTGGATGCTGACGGCGGCGGGCCTGCCGTCGTCGGGCTTTCGCGCGCAAATGATCGCGCAGGGGCTGGTGGTCGCCTTTTCTCGGGTGGTCGAGGTGTGGCTCGACGACGAGGATCCGGGCCTTGCGCGCACCATGTCCGCCCTCGACAAGCAGCTCGACGATGGCGAGGTCTGGCTGTCGCGCCTCGACCGGGCGGCGGGCTTCCTCAAGCCGCTTGTGCACCGCGCCCGCACATCCCCGCGCAAAGAGCGGCCCTCGGGCGACCCGGAAACGCCGGCTTCCCCCTCGGCTGCCTGAGCGATAAGGTGGCGCGGTTCGGGCAATGTCGTCCCGGACCGCGTGTTTCACCAGACAGTTAGACCAAGCCATGAGTTCATCAGACACCGGCGGCGGGCCCGTCTCGCCCCCGCTTGATTTCGACACCTTCCTGAAAGTGGACATTCGCGTCGGCCGGATCGTCGAGGCGGAGCCGTTTCCCGAGGCGCGCAAGCCCGCGATCAAGCTCAGGATCGACTTCGGCGACGAGCTTGGCATCAAGAAGTCGTCCGCCCAGATCACGAAGCATTATGCGCCGGAAGACCTCGTCGGGCGACAGGTGCTCGCGGTCGTCAATTTCCCGCCGCGCCAGATCGGGCCGATGATGTCGGAGGTGCTGACCCTCGGCGTGCCCGATGCGGACGGCGAGGTGGTATTGCTGCGCCCCGATTTGGACGTGCCGCTCGGCGGGCGGCTCTACTGATTTTCGTCGGGACGTCGGGCGTTCGGCCTGATCGCCTGCCTCACAGCGGAATGCGCACGCGCGCGCTCAGGCCGCCCAGCTTCTCGCTCTGTCCCAGCATGATGTCGCCGCCGTGGCCGCGCACGATGTCGCGGGCGATGGCGAGCCCCAGCCCGCTGCCGCTTGCATCCTGATTGCGCGCCTGGTCGAGCCGGTAGAACGGGCGGAAAACGCTTTCGCGTTCGTCCTCCGGGATGCCGGGGCCGTCGTCCTCGACGATGACCGTCAGCCAGCCGTCGGCGTGGCGCACGTCGATGTTCAGCCGGTCGCCGTAGCGGGCCGCGTTGGTGACCAGATTCGCAAGCGCACGCTTGAAGGCGATCGGCTTCACCGTGACGAAGGGGTCGCCGACGAAGGTCGACGTGACGGTGGCGTCGAGGATTTCGGCTTCCGTTTCCAGTTCGTCGATGACCAGCGACAGGTCGGTCGGCTGGGCCTGTTCGTCGCCGTCGCCGCGGGTGAAAGCGAGATAGTCCTCCAGCATGGTCTTCATCTCGTCGACGTCATGCTGGAGCGCGCGCACCTCCTCGCTGTCCTTGAACAGGGCGAGCTGCAGGCGGAACCGCGTCAGGATGGTGCGCAGGTCATGGCTGACGCCGGCGAGCATGGTGGTGCGCTGTTCGATCTGGCGCTCGATCCTGCGGCGCATCTCGATGAAGGCCTGGGAGGCGCGGCGCACCTCCAGCGCTCCGCTCGGGCGGAAGTCGTCGATCGGCCGGCCCTTGCCGAATTCCTCCGCCGCCGTCGCGAGCCGCTCCACGGGCCTTGTCTGGTTGCGCAGGAACAAAAGCGCGATCACCACCAGCACCAGCGATGTGGACACCATCCAAACGATGAAGATATGCGAGTTGGAGGCATAGGTCTGGCTGCGCCTGGCAATCACGCGCAGCACGTTCTTTTCCAGCTTGATGCGGATCTCGACGAAGCTGGAGCGCCCGACGGTGTCGATCCAGAACGGCCGGCCGACCACCAGGCTGATCTGTTCCGACAGATAGAGATCGACGATGTCGAAGAAGGGTTTCGGGCGCGGCGGCGGCAGGGGTTCCGGCGGCAGCACCGTGACCGAAAGCGCCAGGTCCTGGCGCGCCATCTCGGTGATGCGCTCGAAGCCCTCGTCCTGCGGGTAGGCTTCCATCACGCTGATCAGCAGCGCGATCTCGCGCGCCACCGCCTGCGACAGGCGCTGGGTAACGAGGTCGTAGTGCCGCTCCATGAAGACGAAGGCGAGCACCGCCTGCATGATCACGATCGGCACGACGATGATCAGCAGCGTGCGTGAGAACAGCCCCTTGGGCATGCGCCTGTAGAGCGCTTTCGACAGCGCGCGATAGGGCGTTGCCAGAAGATCGAGGGCGCGCCGGACCGGCCCGGGCAGGCGGGGACGCATTCGTTTCACCCTGTCGGAAACCGTCGCGATCGCGGCCGCGATCCGCGCGCCTAGTCGCATACCAGCCGGTATCCGATCCCGCGCACCGTCTGCAGATAGATCGGATTGCCGGGATCGGTCTCGATCTTGCGGCGCAGGCGGTTGATCTGCACGTCGACAGTGCGCTCGCCGAGGCCGCTGTCGTCGCCGACGATCTCGTTGCGCGGCACGGTGTCATTGGGCTTTTCGGCGAAGAGCGATAGGATCTCCTTCTCCCGGTCGGTGAGACGGACGATTTCCTCGCCACGCTTCAGTTCGCGCCGCGCCGTGTCGAACACGAAGGGTCCGAAGCGCACGTCCGCCGGCAGTTCGGCCGCCGGCGTGGCGCGCCGGCGCAGGATCGCGCGCAGGCGCAGCAGCAGTTCGCGCGGTTCGAACGGCTTGACCAGATAGTCGTCGGCGCCTGCCTCCAGCCCGGCGATCCTGTCGGTCGCGTCGGAGCGCGCGGTCAGCATCAGGATGGGCACGTCGCTGCTGTCGCGCAGGTGGGCGGCGAGCTCCAGCCCGCTTTCGCCGGGCATCATCACATCGATGATCAGCAGGTCGAACTCGAGGCCGGCAAGGCTGCGGCGCGCGTCCGCGGCGCTGGGGGCTGCGGTAATGCGAAAGCCGTTTTCCGTCAGGAAGCGGCGCAGCAGCGTGCGGATCCGGCTGTCGTCGTCGACGAGCAGAAGATGCGGGGCGTCGTCGTCGGGCGGGCTTGCGGCGGTCCTTTCGGCGAGATCGGCGGTCACGGCGCTTGATCCTTGTTGTGTCCGATGAGCTGCGCCACATCCGCGCGCTGATCGGGATCGATCATGTTGTAGAGGAAGCTTCGCGCGGCTTCCCGGCCTTCCTGTGGCAGATCGGCGAGTGCTGTGCGGATGCGCTCGGCCTGCAGCCGCATCAGCCTGAGCGCCAGCGCATGGCCGCGCTCGGTGGCAAACAGCAGGCGTTCGCGCCGGTCGACCGGGCCGGGCTCCTGCAGGATATAATCCTCCTCCACCAGTTGTTTCAGCACGCGCGCCAGGCTTTGCTTGGTGATGCTCAGGATCGCGAGCAGATCCGTCACCCGCAGGCCCGGATTCCGGCTGACGAAATGCAGCACCCGGTGATGGGCGCGGCCGAATCCGAATTCGGCAAGGGCGGCGTCCGGATCGGAGGTGAAGTCGCGGTAGGCGAAGAACAGCAGTTCGATCATGTCGATCGGCACGTCGGACGGTGCCGGCCGCGCCGGTGACGGTCGGTCGACGGAAAGCGAGAAATTTACGTCAGTCATATTGACTTATTTCCGACCGATTGTTACACATTGCCTGCCTTTCGCGAAATGATCGTACACAGTCACTCCGAATGTGTTCTTCTTGTTGTTCGCGGAGCGAAACGGCGCGGCTTTTCTGGCCGGCAGGGCGGGATTTCGACGACTTCCAGCCCGGCCGACAGGACCCGGCGTCAGCATACAAACACTTGACGCACCGCGCAAAGTCGTGAATTCGGCTGGTCGGAACGACGTCACGGGACGGCGACGCCCTGCGTCGCGCAAACACAGACAGGCGGGACAAGCCCGCTGATATTGCGGGAGAATTCGACATGGCACATTTGCCGTTTGATCAACTCGAAGGCGAAATCTGGTACGACGGCGCGTTCGTTCCCTGGGCCGATGCCAAGCTGCACGTGCTGAGCCACGGCCTGCATTACGCCAGCAGCGTTTTCGAGGGCGAGCGCGCCTATGGCGGCGAGGTGTTCAAGCTCGACGAGCACACGCAGCGCCTGCATGATTCCGCATCGATCCTGGGCTTCGAGATCCCCTATGACGCGGAGACCATCAACGCCGCCACCCGCGAGCTTCTGACCCGCATGAAGCTGGTCGATGCCTATGTGCGGCCCGTCGCCTGGCGCGGCAGCGAGATGATGGGCGTGTCGGCGCAGAACAACACCATCCATCTGGCGATCGCCGCCTGGGAGTGGCCGAGCTACTTCAAGCCGGAAGAGCGGCTGAAGGGCATCCGCCTCGATATGGCGAAGTACCGCCGCCCCGACCCGGCGACGGCGCCGTGCCGCTCCAAGGCCGCCGGCCTCTACATGATCTGCACGCTGTCCAAGCACGAGGCGGAGCGCAAGGGCTATGCCGACGCGCTGATGCTCGACTGGCGCGGCCAGGTGGCGGAAGCGACCGGCGCCAATGTGTTCTTCATCAAGGACGGCAAGATCCACACGCCGACGCCGGACTGTTTCCTCGACGGCATCACCCGCCGCACGGTCATCGACCTCGCCAAGCGGCGCGGCTTCGAGGTGATCGAGCGGGCGATCCAGCCGGACGAGATGGCGGAGTTCGAGGCCTGCTTCCTGACCGGAACGGCGGCGGAAGTGACGCCGGTCTCCGAGATCGGTCCCTACAGCTTCCAGGTCGACGCGATCTCGCGCACGCTGATGGAAGACTATCACGCCGAGGTCCAGCCTCAGGCGGCGGCGAAGGTGGCGGCTGCGGGCTAGGCTTTCGCCGCCATTGTTTTTCGAGACACGCACCCCGTCGGACCTCGGTCCGGCGGGGTGTTTTCGTTCCGGTCAGGCAGCGCCGTCGGGTGGGGGCTGGGTTGTCTGGAACAGCCGGCCCTTTTCGGTGATGAAGACGATCACCAGCGCGCTGGCGCCGAAGGTGGCGAAACCGAGCGCGAGCGGCACCACCGTGCCGTCGTAGTTCTGGCCGACGAAGAAGCCGCAGATTGCGCCCGCCAGGGTCGTCACGAAGCCGAGCACCGACGAGCCGGTTCCGGCGATGTCGCCAAGCGGCTCCATGGCGATGGCATTGAAGCTCGGGCCGATGAAGCCGAAGATGAACAGGGTGATCGCCAGCATCGCGGTGAAGGCATAAAGGTTCTCGGCGATCCAGATGGCGGTGACCGCCTGGACGAGGCTGATCGCGACAAAGGCCACCAGTGCCCAATGCGACAGCGGACGCAGACCGATGCGCTCGACAAGCGAGGCATTGACGAAGGAGGCCGCCGACATGGCGAGGCCGATCACCGCGAAGACCGCCGGAAATGCCGCGCCGACGCCGAAGGTTTCCACGAAGATCTGCTGGGCGGAGGCGATGAAGCCGAACAGGGCGCCGAAGATCAGGCCGGTGGCGCACATATAGCCAAGGGTGATGCGCGTGGTGACGGTCTTCAGGTAGGCGGCGAGGACCGAGCGGGCGGTGACCGGTTGCCGGCGCGCGGCCGGCAGGGTTTCCGGCAGGCGCGCGCCGCACCAGATCAGCATCAGGATGCCGCCGAGCGTGAGCAGCAGGAAGATCGCGCGCCAGGGTGCCACGAACAGGATGATCTGGCCGATCGACGGGGCGAAGATCGGCACCACCATGAACACCATCATCACCAGCGACATGACCCGGCCCATCTGCCGCCCGGAATAGCTGTCGCGGACGATCGAAACCGCGACGACCCGGGGGGCGGCGCAGCCGATTCCCTGCACCAGCCGCGCGGCCAGGAGATGGTTCATGTCATTGGCGAAAATGGAGAAAACGCCGGCGACCGCATAAAGCGCAAGTCCGCCGAGCAGCACCGGCCGGCGGCCGTAGCGGTCCGATATCGGACCGTAGAAGAGCTGTGCCGCGCCGAAGCCGACGAGATAGGCGACAAGCACCTTCTGGCTGTCGTTCTCGTTGAGCACGGCCATGGCCGCGCCGATGTCCGGAAGGGCCGGCAGCATGATGTCGATGGCCAGCGAATTGAGCGCCATCAGCGAGGCGATCAGGGCGACGAACTCGCGAAAGGAAATGCCGGGGTGAGGCTCCGCGGCTGCGGGGCTTGGCGCAATCGGAGAATGCATGGGTGGTCCTGGCTGGGCAAAAGGCCGCCAAACGGGGATGGCAACAAACGGAAACTGTTCGAATTCGATATAGAATTCGCCGAAACGCCTGTCCGGTCAAGCCATGCGGCCGGCAAACCCCGGACCGGCGCCGGGATCTCCTGCAAGCCGTTGTCGGCGCGACGTCAGCGCGACCAGCGGTCCGCGGCCTTCTTGTCGCCTCGCGGGCGTCGACCCAGCCGCCGGTGCCGCCGTCGCGCAGGTGCTCTTTCTTCCAGAACGGGGCGCGGGTCTTGAGATAGTCCATCAAGAAATCGGCTGCCTGGAAGGCGGCGGCCCGGTGGCGCGAGGCCGCGACGACCAGAACGATGTTCTCCCCCGGCGCGATCTTGCCGTGCCGATGGATCGCCGTCAGTCCGGTGACCGGCCAGCGCGCGGTCGCGTCGCGCGCGATCCGTTCGATCTCGGCTTCCGCCATGCCCGGATAGTGTTCCAGTTCCAGCGCCGACAGCCGGCCGCCTTCGTCCCGGCACAGGCCGGTGAAGCTCACCACGGCACCGACATTGGAATCGGCCGCCGAAAGCCGTTCGATCTCGCGCGCGGTGTCGAAATCCTCACGCTGGATGCGCACCGTGATCGCGGCCGACGGCCGGTCGTCCTGCGGGGCGTTGCTGTCGGCGGGGTGGGCTTGGGTCGTCATCTGTCGTCGTCCGGCCGCATGCGGCTCATCCGCCGGTCATCGGCGGAAAGAAGGCCGCCTCGCGGGCGCCATTCAGCGGTGCGTCATGGTCGACATGTTCCTGGTCGAGCGCGACCTTGATCGCGTCGCGTTCGGCAAACGCCCCGGCATAGGCCTCGTCGCGGGCGGAGAGCCAGTCGATCAGCGCGCCGACGGTCGCCACATCGGCAGGGACCTCGATGGTCTCCGCGTCGCGTCCGATGCGTTCGCGCACCCAGGCGAAATAGCGCAACTGCATGTCGTGCCCCGTGAGTTAATCGGTCATCAGGTGGCCGATGCCGGCCCGGAAATAGTCGTAGCCGGTATATAGGGTTAAAATGGCGGCGATCCAAAGGGCGGAAAGCCCGAGAAGCTGCGTGCCGGGCAGGACCGCCTCGCCGGCGGGACCCGCCAGGAGCAGGGCGATGGCGACCAGTTGCACCGTGGTCTTCCATTTCGCCAGCCGCGTCACCGGCACGCTGACGCGCAGCACGGCGAGGAACTCGCGCAGGCCCGACACCAGGATCTCGCGGCACAGGATGATGGCGGCGGCAATCATCGACCAGCCGCCGATGTCGCCTTTGCCGGCGAGCAGCAGCAGGCAGACCGCGACCAGCAGCTTGTCGGCGATCGGGTCGAGCATCTGTCCGAGCCGGGACTGTTGTTGCCAGGCACGCGCAAGATAGCCGTCGAAGAAGTCGGTAATGGCGGCGACAATGAAGATCCCGAGCGCGATCCAGCGGGCCGTATACCCCGGAAAATACAGGCAGATCATCACCGCCGGCACGGCAAGGATGCGCCCGTAGGTCAGGATGTTCGGCAGGTTCCAGACATGGGATCGCGACATTGCTTGGACACTATGCCTTGTATGGGGGAGACGTCGGGTCTGATCCTTCAAGCATGTTGACCGGGAAACGTCAATTGCGCATCCGGGCGGCCGAAACTCCGGCGAAGGCCCGGGCTGGATCGGTGAAAATTCGCAAAGCGGCCCTTTGTCGGGACCGGTCGTCTGCCCGATAGTGCGCCTTGTCAGGATTTGAGCCACGGGGTCTTCATGAGCGTTTCGACCAATCATCTCGGCCAGCCGATCGGGTTCCCGCTTCCCGACTGGAGCCCGCGTCCGCATCCGCCCCGAACGGCGATGGAGGGCCGGGTCTGCCGGGTCGAGCCGTTCGATCTGGCGCGTCACGCAGGCGATCTCCACGCGGCCTATTCGCAAGATCGCGAGGGCCGGATCTGGACATATATGGGCTATGGCCCGTTTGCCGACGAAGCCGCTTATCGCCGTTTCGCCGAGGCGACCTGCTGCGGTGACGATCCGCTGTTTCACGCCGTCGTCGACAGCGTCTCGGGCCGGGCGCTGGGCGTGGCGAGTTTCCTGCGCATCGATCCGGCGAATGGTGTCCTCGAGGTCGGCCACATCAATTTCGCACCCGCCCTGCAAAAGAGCGCGCTGGCCAGCGAGGCGATGTATCTGATGATGCGCCGGGTGTTCGACGAGCTCGGCTACCGGCGTTACGAATGGAAATGCGACGCCCTCAACGCCGGCTCCATGCGCGCCGCGCGGCGGCTCGGCTTCACCTATGAGGGCACCTTCCGCCAGGCGATGATCTACAAGGGGCGCAACCGCGACACGGCATGGTTCTCGGTGACCGACGCGGAGTGGCCGACGCTCAAACGCGCCTTTGAGGCGTGGCTTGCACCGGCGAATTTCGATGCCGACGGGCGCCAGCGCCGCAGCCTGGAAGAGCTGCGCGCCGGCTGACGGGCCGGCCCGGCGTCAGGCGAAGATGCGCTCGCCCTGCTCGTCGATGATCTGTTTGGCCTTGCGCAGGCTGAACTCCGCCGCCTCGTCGCGGCCAGGCACCTGGTCGGCGCGGATGAAACTGTGTTCGCGGCGTTCGCCGTCGGCGCCCTCGCGAAAGATCCGGCCGGCGACCTGCCATTGTCCGTTGCGCTGGGTCGGGGCGGGCACGATGGTGAAGCCCTTGTAGTCGACGGGCGGAAATTCCACGCTGGACGCGCGCTTCTCGCCGCCGCCGCCGAACAGTCCGCCGAAGATCTTGCCGAATACCATAAGTGCTCCTTCGACAGGCCGTCTTTTCGGCCCGTCCTCCTCGTCTCAATGCGGGGGATCGCCCGCGTCCGCCAGTTGCCGTCGCGACCAGTGTCGGCGGCACAGGGAAACATAACGATCCTCGCCGCCGATCACCACCTGTTCCCCGTCCTCGAGGATCTCGCCCGACGGGCCGAGCCGGGCGACCATCGTCGCCTTGCGCCCGCACCAGCAGATCGTCTTGACCTCGCGCAGCGTGTCGGCAATCGCCAGAAGCGCCGCGCTTCCGGGAAAGAGCTTGCCCTGGAAATCGGTGCGCAGCCCGTAGCACATCACCGGAATGCCCAGGTCGTCGGCGACGCCGGCGAGCTGCCAGACCTGCGCCTCGCTCAGGAACTGCGCCTCGTCGACGAAGACGCAGTCGATGCGCGTCTCGTCGCGCCGTCCGGATATATGGGCACGCAGGTCGGTATCGGTCTCGAACAGGTCTGCGTGGCAGGCCAGACCGATGCGCGAGGCGATGCGCCCGCGCCCCGACCGGTCGTCGAGCGCCGCGGTCATCAGCAGCGTGTGCATGCCGCGTTCGCGGTAGTTGTAGGCCGCCTGCAGCAGGATCGTGGACTTGCCGGCGTTCATCGAGGAATAGCTGAAATAGAGTTTGGCCATGGTTCCGGTCCGGATGTTTCCAGCCATCTTGCCCGGATTCGGCGCGGTCTCCCGCGCCGCCAGCCGGATTTTGCACAGCAAATCCCGCCGGCGGCACGCGCCCTATTCGTGGAAGTGGTCGTAGATCGTGCGGGCGACGGATTCCGACACGCCCTCGACCGCCATCAGGTCTTCCATGCCGGCGCGCGACACCGCCTTGGCGGTGCCGAAATGGCGCAGCAGCGCGCGCTTGCGGCTCGGGCCGATGCCGGCGATGTCGTCGAGCGGGCTCTTGGAGATGTCCTTCTTGCGCCGCGCGCGATGCGAGCCGATGGCGAAGCGGTGCGCCTCGTCGCGCAGCCGCTGGATGAAATAGAGCACCGGGTCGCGCTCCGGCAGCATGAAGGACGGTTTGCCGGGGATGAAGAATTTTTCCCGACCCGCATCGCGGTCCGGTCCCTTGGCGATGCCGATCAGAGGCACGTCGTCCAGCCCGAGCTCGGCAAGCGTCTCGCGCGCGGCATTCAGCTGGCCGATGCCGCCGTCGACAAACACCACGTCCGGCCAGGCCGGGATGGCGGCGGGATCGGCCGCCGGATCGACGGCCTGCGCGGCCTCTTCGGACCCGGTCTCCGGCATGGCGGCGTCCGCGGTCGAGGCGGCGGCAACGGGCCGTTCGTCGCCATGTTCCCGCACGAGCCGCGAGAAGCGCCGCTTCAGCACCTCGCGCATCATGCCGTAGTCGTCGCCGGGGACGAGGTCCTCCGACTTGATGTTGAACTTGCGGTAATGCGCCTTTGCGAAGCCTTCCGGCCCGGCGACGATCATGCCGCCGACGGCGTTGGTGCCGGAGATATGCGAGTTGTCGTAGACCTCGATCCGGCGCGGCGTCTCGCCGAGGCCGAAGACCTCGCCCAGCCCCTTGAGCAGGCGCGCCTGGCTGCTTGTTTCCGCAAGCCTTCGGCCGAGCGCCTCGCGGGCGTTCTTCATGGCGTGTTCGACCAGCTCGCGCTTCTCGCCGCGCTGGGGAACGGCGACCTCGACCTTGTGGCCCATGCGTTCGCCAAGCGCTGCCGCCAGCAGCGGGCGTTCGGCAATGTCGTGCGACAAGAGCAGCAGGCGCGGGGCGGGCTTGTCGTCGTAGAACTGCGCGAGAAAACTCTCCAGCACCTCCGCCTCGCCGAGCGACTTGTCGGCGCGGGGAAACTGCGCGTAGTTGCCCCAGTTCTGGCCGGTGCGGAAGAAGAACACCTGGATGCAGGTCTGTCCGCCTTCCTGATGGATGGCGAAGACGTCGGCCTCTTCAACTGTGCGCGGGTTGATGCCCTGGTGCGACTGGACATGTGACAGCGCCGCGAGCCGGTCTCGGTAGATCGCGGCGCTTTCGTAGTCGAGCGCTTCCGCCGCCTGCTCCATCTGGACGGCGAGTTCCTTCTTCACGATCTGACTGCGCCCGGACAGAAACGCCTTCGCCTCGGCGACGAGACCGGCGTAATCCTCCGGCGAGATCTCGCCGGTGCAGGGGGCGGCGCAGCGCTTAATCTGGTGCAACAGGCAGGGGCGGGAGCGGTTGGCGTAATAGCTGTCGGTGCAATTGCGCACCAGGAACGCCTTTTGCAGCGCGTTGATCGTGCGGTTGACCGCGCCGGCGGAGGCGAAGGGGCCGAAGTAGTCGCCCTTGCGCCGGCGCGCGCCGCGGTGCTTCACCAGCGCCGGCGCCTCGTGATCGCCCGTGACCAGAATGTAGGGAAACGACTTGTCGTCGCGCAACAGCACGTTGAAGCGCGGGCGCAGGCGCTTGATCAGGTTGGCTTCCAGAAGCAGCGCTTCCGTCTCGGTGCCCGTCGTGACGAACTCCATCGAGGCGGTCGCCATGATCATGCGCAGGATGCGGTTCGGCTGGCCCTGCAGGCGGGTGTAGCTCGTCACCCGCTTCTTCAGCGACTTGGCCTTGCCGACGTAGAGCACGTCGCCGTTCTCGTCGAGCATCCGGTAGACGCCGGGCGAGAGCGGCAGCCGCTTGACGAAATGGGCGATGACATCCGCCCCCGCGCGCATCGGGTCCGAGCGGCGTCGCCGCGCGCTCGAATGCCGGTTCCGGCGGAAGCTCGGAGCCGGCATGCGGGGTCGTGTCGTCCGGATCGTCCTGTTCGCTCATTCCGAGATGCCTACGACGTCCGGCGTCTCCCACGCAAGATGCTGGCCGCCGTCGAGCGCGATCATCTGCCCCGTTACCGAGGGCGTGTCCCACAGATAGCGGATGGTACGGGCGAATTCCCACAGTTCCGGGCCGTTGCCGAGCAGCGTGGAGGAGGTCTGCTTGAGGAAGTCGCTCGGGTCCTGGCGCGTGTTCGACAGCGTCGGCCCCGGGCCGATGCCGTTGACGCGGATGCGCGGCGCCAGCCCCTGCGCCAGCGTCTGCGTCGCCGTCCAAAGGGCGGCCTTCGACAGCGTGTAGGAGAGGAACTGCGGGGTGAGCTTCCACACCCGCTGGTCGATGATGTTGACGATCAGGCCCTTTTGCTCCGCCGGCAGGCGCATGGCCATGGCATTGGCCAGAAAGATCGGCGCGCGCGTGTGGATCGCGAAATGGCGTTCGTAGCGCTCAAGGTCGAGGTCGCCGATGCCGTCGTTTTCGAAGATCGAGGCGCTGTTGACGAGAAGCGACACCGGGCCGAGGGCATCGCAGGCGGCCGCCATCAGGGCGTCCGGCGCGGCTGGGTCCGTCAGGTCGGCCTGAAAGGCTTGCGCCTTGCCGCCGCGCGCCCGGATGGCCGCGCACACAGCTTCGGCCTCGTCGAGCGCCTGGTTGACGTGGATGGCGACGGCAAAGCCGTCGTCCGCCAGATCGCTTGCGATGGCGCCGCCGATGCGGCGGGCGCCGCCGGTGACCAGCGCGACCGGTCGTGCGTCAGAGGGTGCGGCCGGGGTGTCCGCCGGCGATGCGGCGGCGGAAGGGCGTTTGGGCATGGGCGCTCACGGATATCGGTGGAACGGGGAAGGGTACCGGAAAATACGCAGGTTTGCCCGTGTCCGATCAGCCGATTTTTCCGAACTGGAAGGCGGAGAAGATATAGAGGCCGTAAAGCGCGCAGAGAATTACGCCCGACGGCTTGCGGATGGTGACGTGGAAGACGGAAAAGGCGAGCACGAGCAGAGCGCTGGCAAGCATCACCCACAGGTCGAGCTTGAGCACCTCGGCGGGAACCGAAAGCGGCACGAAGGCTGCGGTAATGCCCATGATGGCCAGCAGGTTGAAGATGTTGGAGCCGATGACATTGCCGAGCGCCACGGCGGTGTGCCCGCGCACCGCGGCCACCAGCGAGGTGACCAGCTCGGGCAGCGAGGTGCCGAGCGCCACCACCGTCAGCCCGATCACCGCATCGGACACGCCCCAGGAACTGGCGAGCGCGCTGGCGCCTTCGACGGTGAAATGCGCGCCGAGCGGCAGTCCGATCAGGCCGAGCGCGATGAACATGATCGCCAGCGCCGGGTTTTCCGGGACGCCGTCGACCTCGTCGAACGGCAGGTCGACCTCCGCGTCGTCGTCGTTATCCCCGCCGTCGCCGTTGTTCGCCGTGGCGGCAGCGCTGCCGTGGCCGTTCGCGGCGCGGTGGTTGCGTGTGGCGCGCACCGATTCCCAGAAGAAGACGCCGAGCAGCATCAGCAGGATCGCGCCGTCGAGACGGCCGATCGGGCTGTGGAAGCACATGCCGATGAAAACGAGGCTGATCACCACCATGAAGATCGAATTGCGGGTCGCCCCCTTCTCGCGACAGGAGGTGCTGGCAATCAGCGCCGGCATGCCGAGGACCAGAAGCACATTGGCGACATTGGAGCCGACCACATTGCCGATGGCGATGCCCGGCAGGCCGTCGATCGCCGCGCCCAGCGAGATGAACAGCTCCGGGGCGCTGGTGCCGAAGGCGACGATGGTCAGGCCGATCACCAGGGCCGGGATGCCGAGACGCTCCGCGATGCTGACGGCGCCGCGCACCAGAACGTCCCCGGCGACGATCAGGACAACAAGCCCTCCGATCAGGCTGACATAGTCGATGAGCATGAAGCGTTCTGGTCCGGGTGTGCGTTGACGGCCTGGGCTTCGATAACCTGGGCTTTGGTGATGTGTGGAGCGTGCGGCGCACGCCCGGGATCGGGAGGTGATGCCGGTCGCATGTGTTGCCAGCGCCGGGAGACACCGCTCGTATATATGCATCCTTGGGGAGATGAAAAGCCCAATGCTTGGTTCCGGATAGGTGCCGGGGCGTTAAGCCTTCGCTTACCCTGTCATCAAAAAATCACGGCCTGCCCGTGAAACGCCGCAATTCGTGACAGCCGTTGCCACATTCGATCCCCATATCAAGGGAAGTTGGGGGGCAGGGCGGTTTAGACCGCTCGCACAGTCCACGTTGTAATTCGGAGTATTCACATGAAGCGTCTAGCTGCTGCCGGCCTGAGCGCTGCCGTCGCCTTCGCCGCGACCGCATCGGTCCATGCGGCCGACCTTCCGCAACCCGCAGAGCCCTACACCTACCAGGAGCCGGTTCCGGCGGAGCGGTTCGACTGGTCGGGGTTCTATTTCGGTGGGCATCTCGGCTGGAACTGGTCCGACTTCGGCACCAGCAACGGTGTCACGGGCAGTTTCACCACGCGTGACAATGGCGTCACCGGCGGTGTCCATGCCGGCTACAACTACATGGTGACGCCGGAGTTCCTGCTCGGTGCGGAAGCCGACTTCAGCCTGGCCGACATCGACAAGACCCGCACGGTCGCCGGCGTCTCCTACAAGACGTCCAGCGACTGGAACGGCACCGTGCGCGCCCGTGCCGGCTGGGCCTTCGACCGCTTCCTGGTGTTCGGCACCGGCGGTCTGGCGATTGCCGACATGGATGTCGCCGCGAATGGCGTCAAGGACAGCGCCACCCGTATCGGCTGGACGGCCGGCGCCGGCGTGGAAGGCGCGGTCACGCAGAACGTGACGGCGCGTCTGGAATACCAGTACCAGGACTACGGCAGCGAGACCTTCTCGCTGGGCGGCCAGTCCTACAAGACCGATCTGGACAACAACCAGGTCCGCTTCGGTCTCAGCTACAAGTTCTGAGCCCTCGCGCAAGCGATGGAGCAAGATGCAACGGGAGCCGGCACGCCGGCTCCCGTTTTTTGTTTGCGCAAGGGCCCGTCCTGCGCCGTTGCCGTTCCGATCTCAGGTTGCAAGATGGCGGGGCGGCTTCTGCCCCAAGGGCTGGCGACGCAGCGGAAATTCGGGCTTTGAAAGTACAGTTCCGACACGCTACAATTGCAGATCGTTGCGGGGGGAACGGGTCGATGCACGCAGGGCACGCAACCGACTACCTTCACATTCTCGTCGTGAAAGTCGTGCGGGCATGCAATCTTCGCTGCAAATACTGCTATTATATCAACGACGACACCCGCGATTACGGATCGTCGATGACCGTGGAAACGGTCACAGCCCTTTACGAGCGGTACCGCGACTATCTGTCGGCGCTGGGCCGGCAGGGCGCAATCGTCTGGCATGGCGGCGAACCGCTGATGCTGGGGCGCAGGCGTTTCGGCGCTTTCATGGAGCTGCAGAGCGAGACCGGTCTCGCGCCCTTCATTCACAACAAGCTGCAAACCAACGCGCTGTTGATCGACGATGCGTGGATCGATTTTCTGCGTCGCCATGACATCGGCATTGGCGTGAGCATCGATACGGACCGGAGCGCCCATGACGCCAACCGGGTCACCCCGACCGGCGAGGGGACCTACGACCAGACCGTCGAAGCGCTCGGTCGGCTCCGGCGGGCGGGCGTTTCAACGGGCGTTTTGAGCGTTGCCGACGGGGTGAGCGACGGTCGGCTGGCGATCTCGTCGCTCAGGGCGCTGGGGGTCTCGAGCGCCGACATTCTCCTGCCGATGACGAACAACGCAAGGCAGAGAAACCCCGAGACGGCAATCGACCTGGAGGGCTTGCCCGAGTTTCTGGTCGATGCCTTTCGCGCCTGGGTCAAGGGCGATGACCCTTCGATGCGGGTTCGTCTGTTTTCCTCGATGATCCTGCAGGCGTTCGGCCGGCGCACGACCTTCCTGGGAACGGGCGGCGCCGACATGAGTTCGCTGGCGGTCATCGAGACCGACGGCACGCTTTGCATGGACACGGAATACAGCCAGCTGGAGCGCTTCGGGATCGCCGAGGGCTACAAAACCGGCCTCAACGTGAACGACACGGATTTCTCGTTCGCGCGAGCGGAGAAACTGATCAAGCGGTTCGTCGCAAAGGTCGGCGGCGACCGGTTGCCGACGGACTGCCAAAACTGCGAGGTCGCCAGACTGTGTGGCGGCGGACACCCCGGCTCGCGATACGACGACGCCGACCATTCCCACGACCATCGCAGCGCTCATTGCAAGGCCCTGTACCGTCTTGGCCGCGAGACGCTGTCCTATCTGAACGACCCTCACCCCTACCTCTAGAAAGAATGGAGTTTGTGATGAGCGAACCCTCGGGAAAAAACGGTCAAGGTCAAATTCGAGGTTGAAATCCGGGACGTCGACGATGACCTCCATGGGCGCCTGATGAAGCTTCATGAGGATGACGACCTGACCAATATGGTCAGAAGCGTTCTCAGCGAGGCCGACAATGAAAGCTACACCCGCGTCATCTGGGGGCAATGGCAGCAGTTGGGGTAGCCTGAGGACCCGTCCCGGCGTCACCCGCATCGAGCACCGCCCTTCCGGTGTGCGACTGGCCGGAGGTGCGCGAAGTGACCGACGCTTTGTGGGCACCCCTGCGCGATGCCTTTCGCGCAGCCGGGAGCGCCGCGCCTGAGGATCTGACCCGGACCGGCCGCCGCTTGTGCTCTGGCAGAACCCGCAATTGTGCCGTGGGCAGGCCTGTGGATTTCCCTATGTGCGCCATCTGGGGGGGGCAGGCTGCTGGGCGCGCCCGCCTGCGCCATTCCCGGCTGTCCGCCCGGCACCTGTCGCACCGTCTTCGTTGTGCGCGCGAAGGACAGGGCGCTGGATCTGGAGGCGCTGAGGGGACGGCGCTGCGGCCTTCAATACTCCCGGTTCGCAGTCGGGCGAGGGGGCACGCCGCGCGCTGCTTGCACCGCTTGCGCGAGACGGGCGGTTTTCGGGAGATACTGGAAACCGGGTCGCATCGCGCCGCGTTCGCGGCGGTCGCCGAGGGCCGTGCGGATGTCGCGACCGTGAATGCCGTTAGCCGGGCGCTCGCGTGTCGTCACGAGCCGGCGGCGGCGGGCTTGCCGTTGTCGCGGCACCGCCGCCGACGCCTCCGTGGATGCGGGCTAATCAGGCCGCTGGCGGGCGGGTGGTGTCAAAGGCCGGGACCGCCGTCTCGAAGGCCGCCAGCCAGTCGACCAGCTTCGGCTGGGAAGCCCGCCACGCCCCGTCGAAGCGCAGGTCCAGATAGCCGAGCATGCAGGCGACCGCGATCTGGCCGACGTTCGGCGTCGCGTCCGGGGTCACGGGTGCGGGAAGGTCGGCTTCCAGGCTCGCCAGGCCGCGCGCGACCTTGTCCGCCTGATAGGCGAGCCATTCGGGATGGCGCTTGTCTTCCGGGCGGAAGCGGGTCTCGTAGACCTGGAGCAGGGCGGCGTCCATGATGCCGTCGGCGAGCGCCTGCAGGCGCAGCGCGTCATGGCGCGCCGGTCCTGCGGGGATGATCTTGCCGCCGCCGGCCAGATGATCGAGATAGTCGACGATCACCGAACTGTCGAACAGCACCCTGCCGTCGTCGAGCACCAGCGCGGGGATCTTGCCGAGCGGGTTCTGCTGGCGGATCGTGTCGTGCGGGTCCTTGGTGTCGGTCATTTCGACCGTGATCCGGTCGGAAAGACCCAGAACCGAGGCGGCGATCTTGACCTTGCGGCCGAAGGGCGAGGGCGGTGAGGAGCGGAGAATCGGCACTTGAAGCCTCCCTTGGTTTCGTTGCGCGCCAGTTTGCGGGTTTGCGCGGGCCGCGCAAGAGGGAGTAGCCAAGGGCGGTCCTTGATTTTTTCGGGAGGCGCCGGCACGTGGTTAACAGAGTTTTCCCAGCCATTTCCGCGTTTTGAAAAAGCTCAAAGGTTTCGCTGCGTTGTTGAAACGAATTGCAAGCCCGTCGGTAAGGTCTCGGTAAGGGGGGCTGCCTAGCGTGCATTTGACCGGCCGCAACGGCTGCCGGAAATGTCACCGGAAGGACGCGTCATGCGGCTCTCGCCCTCTTCACCGCTGTCGGCTTTGTGGAAGACGTTTTGTCTTTCGGTGGTGGTCTACGGGCTGTCCGTTCCCGCCTTGGCGCCGCTGCGCCCAGAGATCATCGATACGCCGATGTCGCGCTACTACGCCGCCGTGAACGCCGCCGTCCTGGACCAGCGCGTGACCTTCGACGTGATCACCGACCCGATCCGCCGCGCGCCCGATTTCGGCCGTCAGCGTGTCGTCGCGATGATGAAGAAGTAGCAGCGCGCCGCTCAGGGATAGACGGCGGTCCACCGCGCCGGCCGTGTGGCATCCGCGCAGCTTTGCGGACCTTCGAAACGCTCAAGCTTGAACGCATACTCCTGCCAGATCCAGCTCGCCCGGTA
This sequence comes from Tetraselmis striata, assembly GCA_006384855.1. Classification (NCBI taxonomy): domain Eukaryota; kingdom Viridiplantae; phylum Chlorophyta; class Chlorodendrophyceae; order Chlorodendrales; family Chlorodendraceae; genus Tetraselmis; species Tetraselmis striata. The sequence goes on from VCJN01001494.1 coordinate 18,294, forward strand.
GCCGCAATGGCGGTCCGAGCGTCCGACATAGCTTGCGCTGAGTTGCGCCGTTTCCGGGTCGAACGCCGGATTGACCAGAAGATCCGTTCCGCTCCATCCGAACCGCGGGTCGTGCAGCGCGAAGACCAGCGCCTCGACGCCGCCGATCTCGCCGGAATCGCGCACATAGAGCCGGTAGGTGACGTGAGAGCCGCCGGCGGTGCAGGCGATGGCATAAAGCGTCGCGACCTGTGAGATCGCGGCGATGATCACCTCCTGGCTGGCGATGGAGGGGCTTGCGGTGCTCTCGCAGGCACCGGAGCGGGCATGAAGGTCGAGCACCGCATAGGGAATGCCAAGCGCCGCGACGGCCTGTTGGCGTGTCGGCGGCGGGGTTTCGGCAAGACCGCGCGGCGCGGCGATCGTTGCCGGCACGCCGGGAAGCTCCAGCCGGTCCGCAAGGGCGGTCAGTCCCGCGCTCAGGCCTGCAAGCGAGAAGCGCCGGTCATGCGCCTCGCCGAGGGCGTCGAGATAGGAAATCCGCAAGCTCGTTCCCGCCTTCAGGGCGGGCAGCAGGACGTCACCCGCTTGCGGCGAGACCACTTGAAAGCGTTCGAGACCGCCGAAGAGCGCGAATTCCTCGGGCCGCAGGACATGGGTCAGCCGTCCGTCGACCGCCCATTGCTGGGCGCGCCGGTCGTCCGGGCGCGGCCGCGTGGCCTCGAAGGCGAGCGACAGGCTGGCGCCTTCGCCCGCGCCGAAGGCGAGGCGCGGTCCGCCTGGTCCTTCCGGCCCGCCCGCATCGTCAAGTGCTCCTGTGGACAGCGTGCAGTCGTCGCGGGTCTGACAGGTCAGCTGCCAGTCGCCGAAGGTCTCGGCCTTTGCCGGCAGGGCCAGTCCCGCCATGAGCCAGGCCGCACCGGCAAGCAGCGGCACGGCGCCCGAAAGGATCCGGCTCGCGGGTGCCTTCAGGTCGGGGTTATCGCGGTGCCGGGACATGGATCTGCTTCTGGCGGCAACCGCGCCGGTCGACCGAGCGGCAGGAGCGGAACTCCAGGTCCCGCGTCAGGCAGATGCGCACCTCGCTCAGCCGGCCGTGCTGGCAGGACACGGCCATGGCATTGTCCCTGAGGCCGGGATTTGCAAGGCGGAACGCGGTCTCGACCGCGTCGGCGTCCATCCGGCTGCCGCTGCGGATGTCGCGGAAGGCGGCCGGAATGCGGATCTTGTCGAAGGCCTTGCGGGTCAGGTCGAAATAGCGGTCGGGCGACAGGCCGGAGCAACTGCCGTGCTTGCGCCACTGATGGCGCACCAGCCCCCGGCTCGGCATGATGTCCAGCATGTCGCGCACCGTTTCATAAGCCGGGTCGCGGGGCCCGAAGCCCTCGCAAAAGTCCGGGTAGCCGCGCTCGTATTGCGGCCACAGCCCATGCACGATGAAGCGGTAGGGTTTTGCGGCGCGGCATTGCAGCGGGTCGGCATTGCGTCCCCGGCTGGCGCAGTAGGACGGCGACCAGGACAGGGAGAGCACGTAATAGTCGAAGGCGCCGGGGCGTTCGGCCCGCGCAGCGGGCGCGGAAACCAGCGCCAGCAGCAGCAGGCAGGCGGCGGCAAGAAAGGGCCGGCACACGGCGCCGTGTCGACGCTTGACCATCAGGGGCGGACGGTCCGGCAGCGGGCGTCATAGACCCGCCAGGGGTCGAGCCCGTCGACGCAGGCGCGCAGGTTCCAACTGACGCCGACGAAGCCGCTGTGCTCCATGATGGCGTAATAGACGTGGCGTGCCCGGCCGTCGCTCATTTGCGCGCGCGCCTCGCAGAAGCGCCGGGCGTAGGGGCTCGGCCGGCCTTGCGTATAGGCGGTCTCCACGACGCGGGACATCTCTTCGATGGTCAGGCCGCCGAGGTAGTCGGGATCGGCGCGGGCGATCTGCCCGGCAACCGCCCGGCGCACGGCCGGCGTGTCGCAGGCCGGCACGCGCGGCTCGCCGTTCCAGGAAAAATAGGGGCGCTCGTCCGACGCCTGGCCCGGTTGCGCGACCAGCCCGGTTGCGAGGATGAGGCCGCAGGCGAGGGCGACAAGCAGCCGGCGGCTGCGGCGGACGAAAGCGGACATGGGCGTGATCCTCGTTTGGGCGCGAACGCCTTGGACGATGCGTCAGCCGGGAGAGCCGGTCAAGCGCATCGGGCGGTCATTCGCCGGTCAGCGGAATGAGCCGCCAGTCGGCGCCGGGTCCGAGCGCCATGGTTTCCGTCAACCAGGGCATGAGCACCCGCAGTTCGTCGGCCAGCGTCCAGGGCGGATTGATCATGATCAGCCCGCTGCCCATCATCGGCTTGTCCGGATGCGCGGTGCCGGCGAAATGCTCCACGCACATGATCCGGCCGATCTCCTGATTGCGCATGACGCTGTAGAAGCTGTTGACCATCTTGCGGTCCTTGATCGGATACCAGGCCATGTAGACGCCGGTGGGCCAGCGCTTCCACGCCTTGACGAGACCGGCGGCCAGGGTGCTGAATTCGTTCTCGGACTCAAAGGGCGGGTCGATGAGCACCAGCCCGCGCCGCTCCTTGGGCGGCACGAAGCTGCCGACCGCCAGCCAGCCGTCGAGGGCGATGGCCTTGGTCTGGTGGTCGCCGGCAAAAAGGTCTGCCAGCGTTTCGGCGTCCTTGGGGTGCAATTCGGTCGCCGTCAGCCGGTCCTGCTTGCGCAGCAGCATGCGGGCAAGCAGCGGCGATCCCGGATAGTGGCGCAGTTCCGCCTCGTCGGCGTTCAGGCTTTTCACCACCTCCAGCCAGGGCGCCAGCAGCTCGGCGACCCGTGCCGGCTGCTTCGTCTTCAGCACGCGCGCGATGCCGTTCTGCCATTCGCCCGTGCGCCTGGCCTCGCCCTCGCGCAGGTCGTAGCGGCCGATGCCCGCATGGGTGTCGATCACGCGAAAGGCGGCGGGCTTTTCTTTGAGATAGGTGATGACCCGCGCCAGCACCGCGTGTTTGAGCACGTCGCCGATGTTGCCGGCGTGAAAGGCATGTCGGTAGTTCATGAGCGTTCCCCGATGTCCGGCGCCGTCTTCGGATCGCGCATCAGATAGGCGACGGCCTTGTCGCCGTGATCCTGGCGGCCGATCTCGACAAAGCCGAGGCCGCCGTGAAACCGCATCGAGCCGGGATTGGGCGGACGGGTGTTGACCTCGCAGGCGAGCGGCAGATGCGCGCGCAAGGATCGGCGGCGAGACGCGCCAGCAGGGCGCGGTAGAGGTCGCGGCCGATGGCCTTGCCGCGCGCGTCCGGTGCGAGCGCGATGCGGTCGACATAGGTGAAGCGGGTGAGGGACTGCTTGAGCCACTCGAAATTGCGGCTGTCGTACTTCGCCTCGTGGTCGAGGCAGACGAGCACGCCGACCGGGCCGTCCGGCGAACAGGCGACGAGCGTCACGACGCCGGTCGCGACAAGGTCGCTGAGGGCCGCCACCGTCAGGCTGCTGACGGCGGGAAGGCTCGCTTCGTTGATTGCGACAACGGCGGGAAAATCGGCGGGTTCGATCGGTCGAACCTGAAACGGGGCGGTCGTGGTGGACATCTCAATGGTGCTTTTGAAGGGACTGCGGAGATCGTGCGGCCGGCATGGACGAAGGGACGGTGGCCGGAGCGGACGGGCAATGCGGGTGGAACGGGACCTCGGGATGCCGGGGAAGACGCGCCGCCGGCCTGGTGCCGATGGCGGCGGGAACGGTCGCGCGGTGAGCGACCGCGCGTCCATTCCGGACGGGTGGTAGCACGGATGGCGTTGCGGCTGCGCGAAAATCAGCCGGCCCGCGCCTGACGGCAACGCGAGCCGACCAGCGCTGATTTCAGCCACCTCACATCGACCGTCCGGCGGCTTGCGGCCGCCTTCAGTGTGGGAGCCTGACAACGCGCCATGCTGCCCCGAGCACCATGGGGGCGGGCTGGCTCGGCCCGAACGGTGCCTGCGCGGGTCTTTCAAACGCGATGTCGACCTTGCAAACGCGATATCGATCCTGCCGCGCGGAAAACGGTCCGCGCGGCAGGATCAAAGGTCGCATCCTGGCCGCCTCCGGCGACCGCAGACGTGTCAGGCCGGCTGGTCGCCGCCGTCCTCGATCTGCAGTTCCACCGCCTTGGGGCCCTTGCCGTGCCGGTCCGGTTCGGTCTCGAACGTCACGCGCTGGCCGCTTTCCAGCGTGGTCAGGCCCGAGCGTTCGACCGCCGAGATATGCACAAACACGTCCGGCTCGCCCGAATCCGGCATGATGAAGCCAAAGCCCTTGTCGGCCTTGAAGAACTTCACGACGCCCGGCTGGCGCGGTCCCCGCTCCATCGCGGGCGCCTCGCGTCTCGGGCCGCGCGGTGCGTCGGCACCGCCGCGGGGCGGAAAGCCGCCGCCGCGCGGGGCCGGTGCGCCGTCGCGCGCGCCAGCGTAACCGCCGCTGCGCGCTCCGGGGCCGCCGGTCCGCTGGCCGAAGCCGCCGCCGTCGCGTCGTCCGTCCGATCCGCCCGGACCGCGATCCGTCGGAAAGCGGTCGCCGCCCGGCCTGTCGCCGCCGCCGCCGAACCGGCCGACCGGGGGAAATGCGTCTTCCGGTCCCTCGGGGGCGGCCCAGCCCGCCTCACTGAAGGAGTCTCGCCGTCCGCCGCGGGACGGCTTGTTGCGTTTGCCGTGGTCGAATCCGCCGCCGAACTCGTCCCCATCCGCACCGTATTCCTTCGAACCACCGCGTCGCTTGCCTTGCCGACGGTTGTCCGAACGCCAGTCATTCATATCCTAATCACCTTTGTTGAGCCCGCTGTCCCGCCGGGCTCTCTGGTCACATCGAACGTGACGCCGAGGCGATAGTGTCGGTCGCTCTGCAACGCCAGGTTTCATTTGCGGCCGGTGTTCGCAACAAGGTGGGCAGGTCCGCCGCCCTCACATGGAACCCAGGATGGGGAATTGCCCGACATGCCTTCGCACCAGCGCACCCTCCCAGCCATGCCAACCGCCCGAGTATATTAAGGGCGGAGGCGGGTGTCGGGCAAGGGAAACCCTGCGATACGGAGCGGTCCGGACCCTGCGTTTTCGTTTTTTCGCGGAGTTTTTCCGGCAGCTTGTCGATTTTGACAGGAGGCTCGCGCCGCTGTGGCACAGCATGCTTGTCAAGGTGGCGGGCGGCGGGTTACGTCATGCCGCACATGCGCAAGCGGCCGGATCCCGTGCCGCTGCAACCATCAGGCGAAGCTTGTCCTTGCAGGACTACGCCCGAGAAAGGGGACCCATGTCCGACACCAGCGCCCATGAACCGCCGATCCAGGTGGTGGTGATTCCCGTGACCGGGTTTCAGCAGAACTGCTCGCTCGTCTTCGACAAGAAAAGCCGGCGCGGTGCTGTGATCGATCCCGGCGGCGATGTCGAGAAGATCGAGAAGGTGCTCGGCGAGCATGGCGTGACCGTCGAACGGATCGTGCTCACCCACGGCCATATCGACCATATCGGCGGGGCGGCGGAACTGGCCGAACGGCTCGGCGTCGAGGTCGTCGGCCCGCATCGCGCCGACCAGATGCTGATCGACCGGGTCGAGGAGCAGGCGCGCGATTTCGGGGTGGCCGGCGTGCGCGCGGTCACGCCCGACCGGTGGCTGGAAGAGGGCGACAGCGTCGAGATCGGCGGCCGCAGCTTCCAGGTGCTGCATTGCCCTGGCCATGCGCCGGGCCATGTGGTGTTCTTCGATCCGCAGCTGCGCTTCGCGCTCTCCGGCGACGTGATCTTCGCCGGGTCGGTCGGCCGCACGGATCTGCCGGGCGGCGATCACGAGACGCTGATCGCCTCGATCCGCGACAAGCTGCTGCCGCTTGGCGACGACGTCACCTTCCTGCCCGGACACGGACCCGCCTCGACGCTGGGACACGAGCGGCAGACCAATCCGTTCCTGAAATAGACGCAATTTCGCGGCAACGCTGCGAGACCCCTGACTTGCGCTGCAACTGCGCGGTTCTGTTCCGCTTTGACCTTGAGGAGGGTCCCATGATCAAGACGTCGCTTGTGGTCTTTTCCGGCGCGCTTGTCGCGTTCGCGCTTGCCGTTCCGACTGGCGCCTTTGCGGAAGACTACGTCGACCGCATCCTGCGGCTCGACCGGCTGACCCAGGACGAGGCGCGCGGCGGCCCCCAGATCAAGGGCGGGCGCTCGCCGTTCCAGAAGCGGGTGAAGGTGTGCAACACCATGCCGACGCCGGTGCGCGATCCGCAAACGGGCGAACTCGTCAAGGTGATGAAGGAAGTCTGCTGGATGGAGTAGGGCGTCCGGCCGGGGCGCTCCCGGCCTAACCCCGTCCGTTGCATTACAGCAGGCTGCGCAGCACGTCGATGCGCGCGTTTACCAGCCAGCCGTAGTAGTTCTCGTGCGGCCAGCGCGAGGTTCCCGCCGCTCGCCGGCGCCGGTATTGCGAGGCGCGGCTCCACGGATCGCCCAGATTGTAGAGCGTCGCCGTCAGGCCCGGGTTCTTCGAGATGTCGACGCCGGCCACCGACTTGTAGGCGTCGATCGCGTCGCGCAGCACGGCGGCCATGTAGTGGAGCGAGCGGTTCGGGTCCATCGTCGCGCGGTAGACCTCCTGCGCGTCGCGCGCGGTCAGCTTGCGAAACCCGCTCACGCGCGACACGCGGTCGCTCATCTTCAGCACGGTCAGCGGCGAAAGCTGACCGAGGCCGAAGCTC
>VCJN01001495.1:0-52043 GCA_006384855.1 Tetraselmis striata
CTCCTCCTGTTTCGTTCCCTCCTCCTCCTCCTCCGCCTCCTCCTTGGCATCGGCATCAGCGCCGGGACCAGCCTCCTTCTCGTAGCGCCACTTGAACAGCGCGCCATCCTTGGACACGGTGACGAGCGCGGTGTCGTCCTGGGCGCCAAAGGTGGTGAAGAACACGCCCAGCACCGACTCCTTGTGGCCCGCCAGGGTGAAGGGCTTGTAGCCGTCGATGGTGTGCACGGAAAACACCCTGCGCGCCGGGGGAAGGGGGGGCGGGGGAGGGGGGGGGGGGGGGGGGGGGGGGGCGCGCGTCAGCATCGACATCAGCGTCGGCATCAGCAACAGCAGCGGCATCAGCAGCGGCGGCGGCATCAGCAGCGGCGGCGGCGGCATTTGCGGCGGGGCGGCCGGCAGGCATCTGCCAAATGCGGAAATGGCCGATGGCGCAGCCCACCTCGCCGTCAGGTCCTTGGAGCCGACGGCCACAAACTCGCTGCACGGGGACCAGTCCAGCGCCAGCACGGCCGCGTGGCAGCCGCCGTAGGTGCGGTGGAGCTGCATGAGCGCCGCGTCCTTGCTGGCGCCCGGCGCGTGCCACACCTGAGTGCGCGGGGTGTGCGGCCGCGTATGTCAGCGCTGGCCGGGCATGAGCTGTACGTGATCACTGGGGATTGGCTTGAGGGGGGGTGCAAGCCCACCTGGAGGAGCTTCCCGAACACGACCGCCAGGTACTTTCCGTCCGGGCTGAACTTGGCGGCCGCCACCGGCGCCTTGAACGTGAAGCGGTGCAGCACCACGCGGCGCTTGATGTTGGACTGCGCGCAGCCCGGGATGGGGGGGGGGGGGGGGGGGGGGGGGGGGGGGGGGTATGTGCGGAGTGAGGATGGGTATGGGGTGGCATGGACCAAGAGAGGGCCAGAGGGGCCGGGGGGGCATCAGGGGGTAGACATGTAGTAGGGCCGCACCAGCAGGGCGCGCCCATCCTCGTCCACGGACAGCAGCAGCACGCCGTTGGGGCTGATGCAGATAGTCCGGATCTGCGGAACCCGGCGGCACGAAGACGCGGGGTGGGATGGGCCGGATGGGTGCCTGCATCAGACTCTATATGGATACTACTACTGGGTGGGTCACATCGCCCCCCCCCCCCCCCCCCCCCGGGAGCATCCCGCCGCCAGCCCAACCACAGCCCGCACGCACCTGCTTGCTGTTCTCGAACGGAAGAACGCAGCTTCGGGACTGTGTCAGGCCCACCTGCGGCACGCGGTGCGGTGCATGGAAGCGCGGGCACAGTCAGCAGCAGTCGCTAGCAGCATAGGCAGGCGGCGAAAAAGCGCGTAAATAAACAAAACATTATGGGATACGAAGAAAAGGACGGGCTGATCCCTGGCCAGCGATGGCGTAGGCGGTTCGCAACTCTCGACGAATCAGCATATTGCCGTATAGCCGCCAGGCCAGAAGGGGGGGGCCGGGGCTGGCAGCGTGGGGCTCGCGCGGGGCGGGGCGCTGCGCCCGCTCACCTGGCTGACTTTGTTCCCGATCGGCGCGTAAAGCTCCTCGCCATGCAGCAGCAGGTTGCCGCCGCGGTACGGCGCGCCCAGCAGGTTGCTGAACGCAAACTCCATCGGGTGCTGTCTGCCGGCCCCTGGGGCTGGGGAGCTTCCGGAGTGGGGTCAGGGGCTAGGCGCAAACGCGGCTGTCGTCTGGCGGCCCAGCGAGTTCGGCGCCGGCCAGTCGCTACCGTTTTTTCCTTTTCCGCCCGGCAATATAGCCGCCTGTCCAGGCGCGGGGCTGCTGTCGATTATCGTGGCGACTAGTACCGGTACGGAGTGGGCGGTCGCTCTGTGTGACTCGACTGCGACGCGTCTCTAGCCAGCTCAGGCCTCCAGTAGCGTCGTGCCAAGCCCCAAGTAAGGAGTCGTCGACGCGAATAGGAGGGCGAGCTGAGTTGCGGCGGCTTCAGCTTGCGGTAGTCGGCGACATCATCGACGCGACGGCGCCCCGCGACGCGCCGATGTCGCCGCCGTCGGGACGCGCCGCCATCAGCAGCGCTGAATGAGGGGTGCAGCGTCGCGGTGTAATGACAGCAATATGGCTCAAAGTACAAGTAGGGTCTGGTACGTGAGGATTAGAGGGTTTACACAGCGGATGAGGGGGGTAACAGCTTGCCAGACTCATATAAGGCCAGAGTTACATGCTCTCGTTAAACATGCATATGAGGCGAATTCAATACGTAGCTATGAAGCACTACCAGTGCAGATTCGCCATCGTCCGCCATTATCGGCACACGCGTCCGCCAAACGGGCGCCCGCCTCCCACTGCGATGCTGGGATCAGCGGGATCCGCTCGCAGCGTCATCACGCTCGCCTGCTGTGGGTTGACGGAACAGGAGGCTGGACGGAGCAGCTCTTCTGTACGAGAGTCCTCTGCATCTTGCCGCGCCTCGCCAGTCGCAGCACGCTCAATCTCTATCGCCTCCGCGACGTGGGGCGAGGAAAGATTTTTTTGATATTGTCCCTGGCGGTGCGCTGCATTTTCAAGTGAGGAACCTGAATTATTATTGGACCGGCGCAACCGACAGCTGTTCGCCACCATGGCGCGCCTCTTGAAGGTGCCCCCTCTCCTCCCTTCCCTTCCCAACTTACCCCTGGCCAGCAGCCCCCCTGACGGGCAGTGCGCTGACGGCTGCCCACTTGGTGCAGAAAATGAACACCAGCATCTCGGACTACATCGACCGCAAATTCCACGGGACGCAGGTGCGGGGGGGGGGGGGGGGGGGGGGGGGGGGGGAGGGAGGGGATGGAGGAGGTAGGATGTCGAGGCTCTGGACAGCTTGTGCGGGCGTATAAGAAAAGACGGCGAGGCGGCCCTACCTGTTGGCGGTTGGGGAAGAAGGGGGGGGGGGGGGGCGCAGATTGTGAGCCGGGGGTTCGTGCCGCCCGTGCTGCGGCAGGAGGAGTTCGACGAGCTGCTGCGCACCTCCGCCACGGTCTACGTGGGCAACCTCACGTTCTACACAACCGAGGAGCAGATCTACGAGGTGGGGGGCGCGAGGGGGGCGAGCCTGACCTTGTGGTCCTGCTTACGTGTGCTTACCCTGGCGATGTCATTCTCCCAACACAATGAAAGGACCCCCCCCCCAACCCCCTCCGCCATCACCCGCCAGAACCACTCCCCCCCCCCCGGGCACCCTCAGCCCTATGAAAATCACCCCGGAATGGCAAGTCGTATCGCTCTGAACGCCCCTGTGTGTGCTCACCCCCGCGCCGGCAGGTCTTCTCCAAGTGTGGCGACATCAAGCGCATCATCATGGGGCTGCACGCGGAGAAGAAGACGCCCTGCGGCTTCTGCTTTGTGGTGCGCGCGCAGCAGCCCCTCCACCGGGTGGGAACCCCGCACCCCGGCCTGCGTGGGCCGGGTGGGCTGAGGGGGCTGCGCCGGCGCGCAGGTCTACTACACGCGCGACGACACGGAGGACTGCGTCAAGTACATCAACGGCACCACGCTGGACGACCAGGCCATCCGGGTGGACTTTGACTGGGGCTTCCAGGAGGGCCGCCAGTTTGGGCGCGGGATCACGGGCGCGCAGGTGCGGCGGGGGGGCATGCCCCAACACCACCAGTACAACGGTCGTTTGTGTGTGGGGGGGGGGGGAGGAGGGAGGGGGGGGGGGGGGGGGGGGTGTTGATGGCGGCGCTGTCACACCCAAGTGCACCAGCCCATCATGTCCCAGGTGCCTGGCCAATGGAACCACCCGAGCTCCCCCCCCCCCCCCCCCCCCACACACACACGCACACACACATCCGGGAAGAGCGGGAACTGTGCGACGAAGATGCCCCCCTCTCCACCCAACCCAAAACCCTAAAAGACCCTACATAAAGAACCGCAATGCCATGTTCCATTAGAAGTACTCAAGGGCCCACGCGCGCACGGGGTCATGTCCACGCAGGCCCTCGCATGTTGCACATCCAATTCCGCCCGCTTGTGCATGTACTCGTGTTCAGCTTGCTGGCTGCGCCTCCCCCACGCCTGCGCATCCTCCCCGGGCTCCGCGGCCAGGTGCGCACCGACTGGAGCACGGGCGTGTACGACCAGCTGAAGGCGCAGCGGGTGGCGCAGGGCGGCGGCGGCGGATACGTGAGCGATGCCCCCCCCCCCACGGCCCTGCTTCCCATACCCTCCTCGCCTGTGCCCGGCGGCTGAGCTGCCCCCCCCCCCCCCCCCCCCCTTTCTTCCCGGGTGGTTATGCTCGCAGGGCAACCGTGGTTACGAGGGACGGCCCCCGGCGGCGGCGGGCCCAGGGGGAGGGACGATTACCCCAGCCCCGCGGGCGCCCCCCCGCCAGGTGAGCACCGGAGCAACCCTCCCCCCCCCCCCCCCCCCCCCCCGGGGCCGGCCGGCGGGAGCCGTGCCACTCTGCCCCGCACCGTAACACATTGAATCTTAGGGTTCAGATGTGAACCTGAAACCCTACATTCAGTCATGTGTCTTGGAGTCTGTGGCACGGCCATGACCCCGACGACGTAGCCTGCTGATGCGCAGCAACAACACCGACCCTCTCGCATAAAAGGGGGATAAGGAAGGGGGAAGAAGGGGGCACGGTGCTCCTCTTACCTGCCCGCTGCTGCCTCCGACCCCCTTCGATATCCCGGATCCCAAACAATCGCCTGGGGCGGCCATCGCATGATGCTAACTCCGAGGGTGTGTGCCCGCGCAGCCAAACGCGCCCGGCGGGGCGACTTTCGGGCGGCAGAGGCGCGCCCGGCGAACCCGGAGGAGGAGGGGGATCGGGCCCGGGAACGCAACCCGCGCTTCCGGTGCGCCCCCCTTCCCCCCCCCCCCCCCCCCCCCCAAAACCACCTCCCCGCACCGCCATGCGGCCATCCAACCCACATACATCTGCGCGTACATGTAGACATGCGCCTACCCTCCCGCTGAATCAGGCCCGCCAGGTCCCCCACAAAAGCTCACTCTCTCTGCAGCATCAGGTTGTGATATTCCTAGCTGCGAAACCCCATGCTGGTTCACCCCGACTTATCTACGCAGACACGCACGCGTTGTGTATCGCTTGCCGCGAGGGGGGAAACATCAGCAATGTTATGTATACGTAGACGCAGATGAAAATGTAGATGTCGACGGTTATGAATGTATATACACACACACACACACACACACACACACACACACACACACACACATACATATATATATGTATGCATGCATATATGTATTTGTATATCTACATATATATATTTGTATATTTGTTTATTCATTCATTCACTGACTGATGGTAGATGTACTGCTCAGTTAAGGCGCCCCGACATTAAATATATTGCATTATGTGATATCTGCAAGTATGAATAATTGCATTATGTTGTATATATGTTATTATTGCTCTTGAGGAACGTCAATTTCTGCCACCACCGGGTGTGTGCGGATTTGAAAGTGCGCACGCGGCACCCACTCTCTGAGCCGCGCGTCTGGTTGATCTTCAGGGATGACGACAGCGACAAAGAGGATTGACGAGGCCGCGGACCGGGGCCGGACGGCTGCACCCCCGGTGGCGGTGCCCGTCCGTGCCCTCAATGTAATCACATGTCGCTCACGCCGCCAGGCTGCGGTGTGCCATGGAGGTTGAGTCACAACGTGCTGACTTGCTGCTCGCCACCGCCCAATTCGAGTTGCTCGGGGGGCCCGCCATTGGCTGCGCCTGGTGACTCACTGTCCGCCGATGCCGCTTGGATCTCCAAACCCGCCCCCTCCTCCGGCCAGCCTGCAGCCCTCATCGCCATGAAAAAGGGGTCTCTGCTAGCTGGCGCGCCACGTGTGCCATGGCGGCGACCATCTCGCCCATGCGCGTCCCCCCGCGCTGATTGTTCACGCTGAATCGCGATCCTTTCTCCCTCACAGCAGCTCCCGCGGTTCATCGGGGGGGGCGCTGCTGAAACTTCTGCCCTCTTGTTTTGAAGTTGGTTACAGCTTTGTTCCTGGCAGTCTTCCAACTTCACAGCAGGCCAGCTGTCTTATGGCCTGGCTGCATAAACCCCCATATGGTCGGCCTTAGCCCGAGGCAGGCAGCCCTCTGAAGGCTACGTCGCTCTTGTGCTGAATATGCGAGTCGTGTACAGTCAGCGTTCCGATTTATGGCTGCCGACGCAGTGGTAGGCTTAAGAAGAGTATATTTAGAAGGACACCTCCTGCCCTGCCACGCATCACTGGACGGCACAAATCCCGACGCGATGATCGCGGATGCCGCGACAAGTATTAGAGAATTATACACGGAAGGATATATATACATATAATATATACATATATACTATCCTTATATGCTGTCGACACTACAGCAAATCAGCAAGGGTGGACAGCCCGTACATGAATTGATATTGTTAAACACGGTGTGAGTGCTGTGTAACCGCCCGAAAACAATAATAGTTCCGTATTACATTATTATTTGTGGACTATTGTACTTTACTGCTGCGCATGTAGTAGCGCTCTCTCGCGCGCCCGACACGTCTGATAGATATATGCAGGTGCGCCTGCAGTAACTAATAATAATACCAAAAAAAGTAAGGATTATTATTACACGTAGCGCTATGTATTCGATAAATATTATAATGTAGAAGACCATTTCGACTATATGACCTGGTTTAGGTCAGATTTTCTCTGGAAAACGGAACGGGGGCGGGCTATTTCAGGATTTGCGAACTTTTTGCACTTAGCACTTTAGCATCCCCGCGCCCCGGAGCACCTGCCCAATCACCCAACTCGCACTCGCCATGGAGATTGCTAGATGCCATTCAGGATGGTAACAAAGCTGAAGTTGAACATGGCGCAGCACCTGCCCGAGCGGATGATGTCAATGCTTGAGAATGACGTTGGGGTGTTTACATCTATAGTTGCTGTTCAGTATACCCATTGCCGACCGCCCTTGGTCAAATCTGATTAAATTTGAAAGCTCAATGACGCATTTTTCTGCACACTCCAGCAAAATGATAGTCAGCATTCATCCGCCATACCGGGGAAATTTTCAACTTGGGCGGGGGGGGGGGGGGGGGGGGGGGGGGTAATTAATAGTGGTATACTTTTCTAATTACAGTAATTTATACTTTTTATCCGCCATACCGTTGCACCGCGCGCGGCATGCAAGCGAACCTACACCCCTATACATAACGTCCATGCCCCGTTCTTGTCGAATTCGAGTTTACGAATAATAGGGCAGATGAACATAGGATTTATGACCTGAAATCCTGGAATCTTGCACATTTCTGTTCAGCCGTTTTCACCATAGGGTGTAAGCAAGCCCTTTGGCCCTAACAAGTGACATGCACGAGTGGCATTTGCGCCACATTGAGCGTTTCCGGTACCCCCACAACAACGGGGTTAGGTGCCCTGCACGTGCCGCCGCCTATGCATAGACCATTGCATGGTGGGATGGCCATGGATGGGTGGGGAAATATCTGACCACAGAGGCTAGAGTATTCTTGAGTGGGGTGGGGCCAAAGTGGCGTGCGCTCGTGGCGTGATACCATCGTCACGATGTGGCGTGATACCATCGCCACGGCAGTGTTGCCTTGTGGTGAACCTCTCAAAATCGCGGTATCGCTCAGTGCGTTGCGAGGAAACGTCAGAAAATTATAAATACCACTAAGATCTACGCAAGCAGGGCTACAATTTCCTCAGAGGCAACACGGTGGTTCGAGGTCATTTAGGCACTTTTTAGATGTTGTAGAAAATATAGGTCGAAATCAGACGTCTGTATCAATGTCGGGTCACCAAGTGGAGATTTACATTGGTGTGGAGATTTACACCAAGTGGAACTCAGATCCTGATAATGATACACCTACCGCGGCAGGACGACAGTGTGTTTCATGTACTCGTGCACGGACCGCTCACACTTGGCACATGCCCCCCTTGAGCAGCGATGCCCACGGCCGCCGTAATGCCGGGTCCCCCTTTCACAACATTATTTCCACCAGCATCGACGCATTACGGTGCGCGCCATTGTGGTTCTTCTGTGCTCACGATGGCGCGCTATGTGAGCGTGCGGTCATGCGCTATGATAGAAAAGCTTTGCCTACGGCAAGGAGGCCGCGAGAACCCTCTCCCGCCCGCGCATGCAACGATCACAACCAGCTTTTGTCCATTACTTGCCCATTTACCATCGTCATTGACACGTAGGGCTTGGTCCATGTCGTGAATGACCTAATTTTAATGCCCTACGCGCATGGTGGATAATTATCATACCAAGGGTGATGTGTTATGAGTACGTGGGCAGTAGTGTCTCATGCATGCTTATGATGCACACTAGTGGGCGGCGCAATTTGTGGTTTGAAGCGCCAACGCCACAAGCCCCGCTATTGCCTAAATGAAAGTGTTGACGGCGACTTACGGCTATCGCGTGGCAATATCGGGTGTATCGCGCTATCGCGGTATTTCTCCCCAGCCGTACGAACCTGAGTAACATGTGTGCACGGGCGCACGGTCTCAGTGTAGCGGCGCATGGGGATGTGGATCGAATTCGCTTATGTGGAGGGGTGTAGGTATACCTATCCACTCTAGACGGCGCCTGCACATCACACCTGCTCCACCACCCGCATGTGTATGTTACTACATGCCAGCATCAGTACATACAAACAGTTTTAGGGAGGGTTAAGCCCCTCACACACGAACTGCTCAGCGGGGAGAACGTTTTTCCCTGAAAATACTCATAAACCAACCAATAAATTGTCGCCGCAGCGCACCACAGCATGCTCCCCATAATGGCTAGTAATCCAACCCAAATCATGGTGGCGTAGCGGCCTACATATTACCAGCACATAGTATGACTTACCACTCAAAGCGTGCTGGTGATTGCTATCCGAATATATACTTGATGTCGATCCGTGGCGTACACAATGTGTATCACGCGCACGACAATGGCATTGCATGTATACAAGTAATACTTCCAACCCAAAAGTGCGCAGAGTTTGTTCTCGCGCTGGAAATTGCTAGAATAAATGTGACTGCAAGCCAGTACATAAAACACAGTGTTGGAGAGGGCGAAGCCCTTCACACATGGAGTGCTCAACGGGAATAACGCCGTTCCCTGAAAATGCTCTGAAACCAGACCTTAAACCGTCGGCGTAGCGCACCGCACGGCCGCTGCGTCGCCGGGGCATGACGGTGCTGTAGGTATAACTGTTGACTAAGCGGGAATAGAGTTGTAAACGGTTTAAGATGTCTTGCTCAGTTGTAGGAGGATCTCGCGCCAAGCGGTTAGGAACCTCGATCGAGGCGCAGGCGCAGAACAGACGCGGACGGGAGATGTTAACGGCGCGAACGCCGGTGCGACATGGGCGCCGTTTCCCGACGGCGGCATGCAGCATTTACCGCGCGCCGTGGCGGCGTGCGACACGAATCGGAACCGTAGGCGAATAGGAATGGCCAGGTTGACGACGAGTGCCCAGCAGAACGGCACAAGTACGAGTAGAACGAGTACGAGCTGCGCGCGGGGGGACGGAAGCGCGCCGCGTACGGCCAGGTGAAGTACGGTACGCTGTACGCGACGCGACGGTAACTCTCTCTACACCGGCGGTGTACATTACGAGGGGTGGACACGCAACCCCGCGCGATGACGGCGGTACAACCGCTGCAATCACCATCGGAGGCCGTCCCGCCGCCTCGCACGAGGGGCGGCTCCTGAAACGCACAACTTACGCATCGGGGCACGGGCACGTGGGACCCAGTGTGGTCGTGTCGTACCGGTTCTTACTATATGTGCCGGGGTCGGTTGCCGGCGACGTCGCAGAAGAACAACCGACTCGGTAAGTTGTCGGCGCGGGTTTCGCATTTGCGGAGTGCGCTGAGACGGCCGCAGCTGCTGCACCAGCGACAACTGCCGACAAGCTCAAAAGTTGCAGACCTACGATGACGCCACGAAATGCACGGGTCGCGTTAAGTGGCGGAGCTGACCCCGGCGGGCAGCTCGTGTTATCGTAGATATGAGATGTCGTGACGTCGGGAAAGGGTTGGCCGGCGTAGAGGCTATGGTAGCCTACGCCGGCCAATAACGATGCCAGGGTTGTCGAGGCGAGGGTAACGACGAGGCGGTCGTTGCTGTTGCACCGGCGACGGCCGCTGAGGTTCCAAACCCGAAGTCGGACAGGGTTAGTTACAGTCACAGATGAGACGCCATGTGGTAGAGCTGCCCCCCGGCAGCGGGCAGCTGCAGATTGCCGTGGTCCTTGCGACGACGACGCTGCAGCAGGTTGCGTCGGATGAAGACGCGTCGGACCGAGCCGCACAGGCGCTTCCCACTGCAACCACAGCAAACGTTGCTGCGGCACGGTTAGGGCGAGGGCAACGAGCCCTCTCAAAATAAAGGCGCATGCGCGGCGCCGTCCCCGTAATGACCAATTACGCGGGTAGTTTCGGAAAACCACAACGTGTAACGACCGTTGATGCAACGACGCTATGCTGTGATGACACGTGGACCGGGTTAAAGTGTCTTGCAGGACGGCAATCGGCCATCATGACGACACATACGTCCTCCTCCGCCCGCGCAGATTTGTTGCGGGAAGCGTTGTTGCCGTCGATGAAATTGAAATTGATTACAATTACTAGTCTGCTGCATCCGCAACAGACTGAGTTGTTCTTAGGACCTGCTATCTCGGACCATGATAGGGAACACTAGGTGTAATTACAGCTCAAGCTAAGGGCCTTCCTCCAGTGTGCCCAAGCCCCTCCTCCTTCCAGTGGGCTGAAGCTAGGACAGCAGCGCCCCCCTACTGTCCCTACCTAAGTCAAGCCTATCCCAGTCAGAGCTCAGCAAGCAAGCTTAGGCAGCCGAAACGTCCCGCCTGGAGCTACCAAGGTAAGATGGGGGAAGGGTGCTGACCGGAATAGCTATGTGGTGCTCAGTATTTATCCACCGCTGAGCCGGCTAGTATGATTGGTGGGGGCTGCGATGCCCTCCGACATGTGATTGGACAGGTGTTGCGTGTGGTGGTTGTGAGAATCAGCGGTGGGTGTTCTGTGTGTGTGGTGAGTTTCTGGGTGTGTATTGATATATGAGCTGCACCGGGCACATGGTTAGTGGTGGGCGGTGTTCTTGAGTCAGCTGGCTTGGTTGTCGTTGCTGTGACTCGCTCATCAGCTTACTGGTGCGAGAATTGCGAGCTGCCAGACGGGTGGGCTGCATCATCGTCCGTTTCCCACTCGCTGTCTGAGCCGCGGGTGCCAGAGAGGCGTGGCTTGCTTCTGCTGCGGTTCCGGGTGGCGCCGTCCGAGCGGCTACGGCCCCTGGACTGCTTCTTCTTATGTTGGCTGATCTGGCTGCCTTGCCCCTGCCTGCATGGGTGGGCTGGCTGGGGTGATGTTCCAGCTGGATGGAGAGGCGCTGTGGGTTGCGCAGCTGGTGTGACTCCGCTGAGAGGCTGGCCAGTTCGGCGGCTATTGTGGGTTGACTGGCATGAGAGGACTGTGCAACCAGCTCTATGGTTATTGCGGTGATGAGGTGGTGGAGTTTTGCCAGTCGTGCTGTGGTGCCATCGGGTGTGCCCTCCCGGAATGTGCGGTGCACTGTCGGGCGTTGGGGGGAATCGAGGGATATGTCAGCCAGACCTGGTGTCTCTGCCGCTGCCCGTTGGGCGGTGTCCACCTCCATGGCGCTGTCATTCTCCTCGTAGTCAAGTTCGAGTTCTTCCTCGTCATCCGCCTGCGCTCCAGGCATGGCAGTTGCCGCTGGGGCTGTGGATGTAGGTGCAGGGGCTGGGTGGGCTGTTCCGAGGGGACGCTTCGTTGCTGCTCTGCGCTGGTCGATGGCTGCCACTGCGTCTGCAACCGCTCCGCGCCTCGGTGTTATGTGCTCGAAACCCGGGGGGGGAGCGTCTCTGACCTAGGGTGTGGTTCGGATTGTTGGGGTCGCTGGAAGTGGCAGTTGGTTTGGGCCTGGTGGTGGTGGGGCAGGCGATGTGTCGGCAGGGCGTCTCTCGGTTGGTGCCGGAGCTGGCGCGGCCTTGATCTTTCCGCACGCTGTTGACACTGTCTTGCGCCACTGTTCTGTTATGTCGGTGCCGCGGGTGCCACCGATGACGCTGTGGTGGTGGGCGGTTAGCTGCAGGGTGAGGGTGTAGAGTGGGCGTCCGGCGGCTCGTAGGGCGAGGGACGTTGGGGCGGTCTTCCGAGCCTTCTTACGCAGGCATATCGCTGCGCGTCGGATCTGGTTCTGGCCAGTGTTGCCTCCCGGTTCTCCCGCCTCCCGGATCGTCTGGCTGAAGGGGCGGATGAGCAGCTCCGAGGGGTCGAACTCGGACTCCGCGAGGTAGAAGACGATGGTGCGGAGGCGTATCGCCCGCAGTAGTGCTACCGCGGGTGAGGGCCACTGCCAGGCGCAGGGTGTCCGCGAACTCCTCGCTCGTCTTCTTGGCCGAGGGAGATGGTGCAGAGGTTGTCGTCTCCCACGCGCAGCAGTGTCGGCTCGGTGTGGTGGTGGTACATCTCGACGCCAACAGCTGTCATGGTGTCCGTCAGCCCCTGCGTGTGATGCATCTTTGGGGGTGTGTTGATGCGTTGGCTGATGGTAGCTGCGATGGCCTCCGCCAGATGCTCTACCGTCGGCAGCATCAGTTTGGCCAGGGGGCCGGTGCAGATCGCTTAATTGGGCCGTTAGCGCGCATCGGAAGAACTGCTTGGATAGTGCCGGGGGCAGTACTCCTGGGAGCGGGGTGGTTGGGTGGTCTTCTCGGTCCTCGTTGTGTTCGACGGTGACTTGGGTCACTGCTCGGCCTTGCGACTGGTCGCCAAACGGCAGCGCCAGTACTTCGTCGCGGCACACGTAATGTAGTAGTAGGTGCGCCGCATCGGGATCAAGGAGTTCGAGGCGCACCGAGTCGGCTGAGCGGCGGGCTTTCCATACCTCGCGGACCTCCAAGAGGGCCAGCAGTGTGCGCGCGGGTCGGGGGGCTGATGACGGCGTCGACTGCGTCTGCGTCGGCCTCGTATTCAGCCCAGGCTCTCACTCCAACGAGTACCAGGACGTCTGCTGGTGTCCCCGCCGGTTGGTTTGTCGCCGCTTCGCTTGGCTAGGGTTGGTCGCACGCTGGGAGGAGGCCCTCCGACAGGTGCAGCCACATGTTGGCCTCAGTGAGGCCTCTGAACGAGGGGGAGCAAAGCCACGAAACATGGTGTACCGGTCGCTCGATGTCGTCGAGATGCGGCGCTCGGAGCAGGCGGGTGGAGCAGCGGCGGCTCTGGCGGTCGAGGATCGTTGTGCCCTCTCCTGTCCATTGGGTATGTAGAACGCTCGCGGCTGTTTCTCTGCGGGCCAGTCGTAGGATGACGGACCCGGTGGTGGTGGGAAGCCTAGTGCCACTCGGTCAAGTGGGGTCGGCGGCGGCGGGCTTAGGGGGGCGGCGAGTCACCACTCTGACGTCTGCTGGTAGTATTTGAATGCCGATTTTAGGGCTGAGGGTGCGGATCAGGTTCGTCACAGTCCGGCCGCGCGACTCCTCGTCCATAGCTTGGTGCTGTGCCACCGGATCGCCGAACAGTAGGGCCACATGGGAGGCATCGTCCGTGCCGGCGGGGAGGCCGGCTAGGAGTAGGTGAGATGGGCGTTGTAGCACGCGTATGTGGCGGCGGGTTGCTGGTGGGAGTTGGGTGCCTGCGAATTTTTTTTGCAGTTACGACCGTGCGGATCGCTTGCTGTTGCACTCTGCCACCTCGTAGCGCGGCCAGAAAGGTGCCGACCCCGGCGTCCTGTTGCTCCTTAGACTTGTCTGTGTCCATGTTGGCTGTGGTGGTGCCCTCCTGGAGGGCCCGCGTTTCACGCCACTGTGGGCGCAGGCCGGCAGTTGGCATGGTGGTGGGTCGTCCGGTCGTCGGACGGTCCGCCGTTTCACAGGACGATCACGCTACCAGTACCAGTAGGCGCTCCGGCTCGCCCGGATTTTGTACATGCGCAGTACTTCGCCCGGTGTTAAGGGCCGGCTGGAAAGTGAGAAGTGCCGTCGTTGACAACCGTGACGATCAACGGCCATGGTACCGAGCGCGTCCGCCTCACCTAACCTCACGGGTTAACTGATTTGAAAGGGCTCTCCACTGTGGGAGCCCATGAAAGCCCGTACTACTGCGACGGCTTCGGGTGTTGAGATTTCACCCCCCCCCCCCCCCCCCCCCCCCCCCCCCAAAGCTCCAATTCCATACCGTGCGCATTGCCACCCGAAAACGCCCCATCGGTAAAGTCAGGGCAAAAACTGCAAACGACTTCGGGCGCTAGCGCGCCAGTTAAGTTGTTGGGAAACACCATAAAGGAGTTTAGATGATATCATCGTACACGTGCGCATGTCGGCGTGCATGCTCACACGGTATCGCAGCATGCACTAGTGCCGGGACCTCACGTGCAAGGTCCGATCGTCCGATTGTTTGTAAATGATGCAAACCGGTCTGTTTTCTACTTGATGCATCAAAATATACAATCGACTTGGGGGAATATTGGTACCCGTATGCTGTGGCACGTGTATTCTTGGCCCCCCACCCCAAAAATTCACCGTGCGCAAGTATATATGTATCTACTTGCTGCCGGTCCGTGGTGTACACTACACTGGTTATTCCACAACAATGGTAGTGCATGTGGACCACAAACCCAAAACTAGGCATTATTGTTTTCTGTTCTCGCGCTAATATTTTGCTATAATATATGTATGTGACTACATGCCGGTACATTCAAACGGTTTTGGGGAGGCCAAGGCCGCTCAGAAATGGAGTGCTCAACGGGAATAATAATAACGCCGTTCCCTGAAATGCTCCGAAACCAGATGTTAAACCGTCGGCGTAGCCGGGACATCGGTACATCACCCAACGGAGATGTGGGTATGCTGTCGGCTATGTATGAAGGGCTGGCGGGGCAGATGGATGGCAACATGGTGGCAGCAAGCGGCGATGCTGGTTGCGCTGAAATTGCTGCAAATCAATATATGAAATGGAACCGCCACCGCAGCGCACCGCACTTTGTGCTCATGCGTTGCCGGGACGCCTCCCAACGCATGTAGCGGTGCGCCCCTATGCCTCTCGCAGCGTTGACTAAATGGCTCCAAAACCACCGGACAATGGCTCCGAAACCTACGAATTCGGCTATGGAACAACCGCCCCAAGCCTGCAGCACACGTGTTGGGTCGCCGGGGAAAAACTCAACGCTTGTACTCTTAACTACTTTCTACCACGTGTTCTGCGTATTAGTGGCTTGCCATGGGCAGTAAGGCGGTTGGAGTGGGGGAGAGGCATGGTGCATCACGTTGTTCGTGGAAGTGCATGCTGATATAAGTTTAATATATGTCACAACGGCTGATATGGTGGGTAGCAGCACATGAAGTACTATGAAATCCTGCCGAAATAGTTTGACGGGGGGCTCAAAATGGAGAGGGGGGGGACCCAATCCAGGTCACCCTGTCGGATGAATGGCCTAAGGACCGTAATTAATTTGTATAGTGACTATATGAATTTTATATACACAGAAAATTTATGTATCCAAAAAATTTATGTATATATTTCATCTACATGACTATATATTTTTCGTTATGTCATAAAAAGCAAAAACAAACCAGTGTCATTTATTATGTCATACTCGACTTCCATCATCGCGGTCGGCATCGTTGTCGCTGCTCGCTGTCTCCCATCATCCTGCGCGCGGCCGGCGGCGATGTTGCATGCTACCTGGCGGCCCAAATGCACCTGGCCGCTTCGCCCCATCAGGCAGCCAGCGGCGACTATCCCAATCCAATCCTTATCTTCCGCACCATTCCGGGCCCGATCGTGCTGCGCGACGTCAATAACTCGCTCCAGGGGGAGGGAGAGTGAAGGGTGAGGGAGGGGAGGGGGGGGGGGGGGCACAGGGCGGCGCGATGGTGTCGCCGCGCGACGCGGCCGCTGCGTGCGCTCTTGGCGCGGCCACCTCGCTCGCGCTGTGGGCCGCGCAACCGTGGCTCGGCAGGCTGGCCGTGGCGGCACGGGCCCGCGCCGACAGGCGCGCGCGGGCCAGGCGGGCGCAGGTGTTCAAGCTGGCGAACGCGAACGGGATGGAGGTGGGTGCGCGGGAGCGAGCCAGGCCGAGGGTTACCTCTTTCGAGTATATGGATGGCTCGGGCTGGAAGTCAACCAGTGATTACACTCTAAATCGGTCATGGTTATGCATAGTCCAGGGGGGGGAGGGGGGGGGGGGTTAGCTTTCTTCTAGCGCGTTGCAGTGCTGCCGGAAGCGGTGAGCCGACGAGCCCACCTGACGAAGTTGCGTGGCGCCGCACAGGTGCACATCTTGACGATCGGCGCCACCGTGCAGCGGCTGCTGGTGCCGGATAGGGCGGGCAAGGTGGACGACGTGGTGCTCGGCTTCGACGCGGCGCTGCCGTACCTGGTGCGCCGCCGGCTGCTAGGACGGACCCCCCCCCCCCCCCCCCGCTTTGCTGGGCAACGCACAAGCAAAGGCACGTACCGTTTACTGCCCTCCGAGTGTTTTCCGGAGTAAATGGCCCCGTTCCTCCACCGCTGGCCTATCTATCGGCAGTGCCCTCCCACTGGTGCCTGAGCCGGATGTCATGTGCTGCGCATTTTTTCCGGGTGTTGATGTGACTGCTCACACGACTGGTCCACCAGTGTGGCGCCATTGCCGCCTGTTGGAGCGACAATCGGCATCATCTCTCGTCGCTTGTCACTGGCCCACCCTTCGCCCGCTGGTAGACTTGGCTCATTGCCCCAAAAGCACGCGGGGCAAAGGGGGGGGGGGGGGGGGGGGAAGGGGCCTGAGGTTCATCACCGCAGCATTGGTCTATAAAACACATGCTATGCCGCAGTGCTGGCCACCAGAAAGCACACGGTGCCAAGGTGCCCTCATTAGTACCTGTGTTATTCGCTCACGCTGTTATGCATGGCACAGAGGCGCATGCGCTTATGGGTGCTTATGCACAACTACCCAGGTTATACTCCCCCGTGTCCCCACTGGTCTGCTTATGAGCCTTCCAGGACAAGGGGCGACCCCCATCCAACCGCCCGCTGTGCCCCTTGCGGTGCACAGAAATGGCGCGCTCGCCTGCGCATGCCGCTCTTTTTACCTTGTTCCTATTTCTCATCTCCCCCCCCCCCCCCCCCCCCCCATGTGGCGCGAGTGCGCTGACGTATCGCACTGCCCGGCTCCCGGGCACGCGCGGCGCAGGACGGGCGCAGCCCCTACTTTGGCGCCATCGTTGGCCGCTGCGCCAACCGCATCGCGGGCGCGATGTTCGAGATCCGCGGCCAGATCCACAAGCTGGCGGCCAACTGCGGCTCGGCGGCGCTGCATGGTGCGCGACAGAGGGGGGGGGGGGGGGGTAAGTGGGGTATGAAGGGTGGGGGCGGGGAGGGGCGGGCGGGGTAAGTGGGGTATGAAGGGTGGGGGCGGGGAGGGGCGACCCGGGGGTGTGGCCTTCAGAGGGCTGCATGCTACGGGCACCCGGCCGGCCCTATGCGGGTTGATGCAGCCGGGCCGTGAAACAGCTGGTTTGCGCGGCTTTGAAAAAACAAAACAGGAATAAAGACGTGACAAATCTCCTTTTCAATTTCAAGGTGTGTATGTGCAAGCTGACGTGTCCTGGCTGGGGCCGGGCGGGCGCCGGCACGCAGGGGGCGCGCAGGGCTTCGACAAGCTGATCTGGCAGCCGATGGGCGGCATCGTGAAGTCGGAGGCGGGGGAAGCCATCACGCTGGCGCACACCAGCCCCGCCGGGCACGAGGTGCGCACCGGCAGCTCCTCCCCCTCCCCGACCTTTCAATTAGAAATGAAATCGAACTTGTAAAACCTTCTAATCGTTTATATGATTTTATCTCATTTCTGTGTATAGTAGTGATTGACATTCTTTCCTCTTCTCATTCATAATATTAATAATAGAATATACGCCCCTTCATTTATTTTATTTATACTTCCTCGCCCTTCTTTTTTCGTCCGAGCCAGGGGTACCCCGGGGAGCTGGCGGTGCGCGTGACCTACACCCTCACCCCCGACAACGAGCTCGTCACCGAGCTGGTCGCCACCACGAGCGAGACCACCCTCGGTGCGCCTCCTGCCCCCTCCCCCCGTCTCAGCCCCCGCGGCCCCGCTCGTGGCGGCTGAGCAACCGGCGACCGCGGCGGCAGTGAACCTGGCGGCGCACAGCTACTTCAACCTCGCGGGCCACAAGCACCCCAGCGCGCTGGAGCACATCCTCAAGATCCACGGGTGCGGGCCCCGGGCCGACTCGACGCGGCGGTGCTCTGTTGCTGCAGCGACTAGTAAACGTCAGTGGCCGAACGAGATATGTACCCACGCGCTCACTCCGGCTATCTCGACACGAACGAGATACCGCGTTCATATCGACGACGACCCGCAAGTACCAACTCGACACTCGTACGCAGAGACAACGGTCCGCGCCACCGCATTTCCATTTCGTTCGACAGCGAGAGACCCTGTCGTCCTTTTGGTTCAGGACTTTGTCTGACTCGAGGATTCCCGTTAGTCGGGCAGCTGCTGGCCCAGGCTCGTCGCGCTGTAGCGCGTGCGTTGCGGGCACGCATGCCTGGGGTGTCCTGCACGGTGTCTGGACGCTGTCGATTTCGGCGAGATATATACTCCGGTATATACATACATAGATATGTATATATAGGTACATATGTGCGTGTGGATACTTGCAAACTCGACTTGGAAATGTACACGACGAAGATTGCCACTTTCCCGCGACACAGGCCCCCTCTCCCCCTGGGATTCCCTTTCCCTTCCCTCAGTGGCTGAGCCGCCGCTCCCCGCCTGCGCACCGCCAGCGATCACTACACGCCGGTCAAGGCGGACGGCATTCCAACCGGGGAAATCCTTCCGGTGCGAGGCACCCCCTTCGACTTCCTGACGCCCAAGGAGATCGGTGCGCCCCCCTCCTCCCCCCC
This sequence comes from Tetraselmis striata, assembly GCA_006384855.1. NCBI lineage: Eukaryota > Viridiplantae > Chlorophyta > Chlorodendrophyceae > Chlorodendrales > Chlorodendraceae > Tetraselmis > Tetraselmis striata. Next base: position 18,904 of record VCJN01001495.1, read on the forward strand.
CCCCCCCCCCCCCGTCACGTTGGTCACCTCCGAGAGACTTTCTAAAATAGTGAGGAAGTACATGTGTTCACACACCCAACAGTAAGCAATCGTACAATGAATACGTCATGTCACTAAGAAAGTGCCGCTTATCACCCCCAATAAGTGGCTCGTCCAAGCTTTCCTATGTAGGCGCTCCGGCGCCCCCAGTAACAGCTGAGTGAGGGCGCCGGGTCAAAAGGGATGGAGGGGGTTGCTTTGACTTGGTGCCTCATTGCCGGCGGGTCCCGCAGGCCTTCACATCGACGCGCTCCCCGGGGGCGGCTACGACCACAACTACGTGCTGCACGGCATGGGTACCGTGGCGCGCTTTGTGGTGAAGCGCGGGATGTACAGCGCCAGGTGGGGCGCGGCCCCGCTGCCATTGCTTTATAAATTATGGATGCCGAGTTGTCCACCTGGCGGCATTCTCCGTCTGGGCAGATGCTGATCCCCCCCACAACCCCCCGCCATTCTCCTCTCCGCCTCTTTCCTCTTCTCCTCTTGTCGAATTCTCTGGCATGCAGCCCGAAGCTGGTGGCCAGTGTGTACGACCCGCTGAGCGGGCGCTGTATGGACGTTCGCACCACCGCGCCGGCGCTCCAGCTCTACAGTGCGCCCCCCCCCCCCCCCCCGCGCGCGCAGCAAGAGCGCGTCAGCGGCAGTGGCCGGCCGTCGAACCGCCGCCTCGGCGGCCTCGATACCCACCGATTGTCGACTATGAGTGGTGACGGCGACTATGACGACGGCAATACTTGTCGCGCTAACGGCGGCGGGGCGGGGGGGGGGGGGGGGGCTCGCTCGGTCGCTCGGCGCAACTGTAGTAGTCGCGGCGTGGGCGCGCGCGTATGATGGCGGGTAGTCATCGTCATCTCAGCACCATAAAATATACTTTCCACAAATAAATATCTTTACATTTGTCCCTCATCATTTATTCATGTATTTGTCACTCGGCTTGACTCTATAAGCTCGCAACCACCATTGCGCACGCCGGATGACGAGTGGGTGTAGTATGTCACACAGTAGTAGTCGCAGCGGGGCTCGCGCCATTGATGGCGGGCGGTAGTCGTCATCTCGTCGTCACCATAATATACTTTCCACAAATAAATATCTAAACATTTATCCCTCATCATTTGTTTATCTATTTGTCACTCGGCTCGAGTCAATAAGCTCGCAACCACCATTGCGCACGCCGGAAGACGAGTCACACGCTGTGCGACGATGCTGCGACGGAGTCCCATCGTCGCTGATCATAATCGTACCCGTAGCTCGTAGCAGGATTTCGTTTGAAAACCCGTGTAGCGCAGACGCGAGCCGATATGAACGGATTGGTCGAAAAACGCACCATGTTGCCGATGGGTCGGTAATGAGGCATACCACCGCAATCGCGGCGCTGTCGCTGTCGCTGCGATAGAAGCCGACCTCGTCGACGCGACGCGATGTATTTTTGCAACATTTTTTCCTTGCAGCAGTATCGCACATATACCCGTCTGCTTCAAATTGCGCGCACTACCCGCTCAAGATGCCACTCCTGTGCGAGTGTGCGATGCGACCCCACGGCATACCGTACTTTAATCACATTATCCAGTCCCCAGTTCATTGCTTTAGGAGATGCTGCATGAATAAGATAACGTTCTATTGGAACAATGCCCGGCGCGCGTCGGCTCGCTGATTTGCTCTCGGCACTGCCGGGCTCGCCCTAGACCCCTCGAATGCGCGTGATTATTACTCGAATGGAACGCCACAACATCAACAGCAGCTATATATCGATGCCCGGAGCTGACCTATGGTCGTCGCCGGCTCCAGCCAGTCAGCGAGTGTTGGACGGGTGGCCAGTGAAATAATCCAAGGCTAAAAAAAAAAAACAGATCTGCCTCGCACGCCCCGCTTCGCTGCCCCGCCGACTGACACCCAAACCGCCTCGCTGGGGCTTCTGTGCGCAGCTGGAAACGGGCTCGATGTGTGCGGGGGCAAGGAGGGCGCCCGGTACCGTAAGCACTCGGGCTTCTGCCTCGAAACGCAGGTGAGAGCCGCTGGCGCTGACGCTGCCATCGAAAAGTGCCATCTCGAGTTCCGAACCCCTCCCGCCCCCTTTCACTTTGCGCGCTCTGGTATTTGTAAGCTTCTTGTATTGATCGACGGTGCATTTTCGCGCACAACGCGACTCGTTCGCAAGAATCTTGCGGCATACTAAAATCGTCATTGTTTAGCTGATTAACGAGGCGTGCAGATAGTGGTTTTCGATAAATATGTCGGAGATACACGCAATGATGCAGACCTGACAGGACGACCGCCCCCGCTGCTTGCATGTGCCGCGCGCAGGGCTTTCCGGACGCGGTTCACCACTCCAACTTCCCGTCGGTACAGATCAGCCCGCACGAGGAGTACCGACACGTGGTGGTGTACCGATTTTACAACCCACGTGGAATGGGCGGCAGCTAGCCCTTCGCTCGCTACAACTACTCGTCACTTCTTTTTCTTGGACTTGTGCATGCCGCCCTGCCCGCCACTCTTCATGTCGGCCTCGAACTTTTGCAGCCAGGAGATGGCAGTCATCGCCTTCTCGTGCCGCGCGTCGCCCGCCTCCTGCGGAGTTTAGCAGCCGTCGTACGAGCGCGCGTGAGGGCACAGCACCGCGGGAGAAAGGAGGGCGCACGCACGGCAGGAAAGCCCCCAAATGCTGTTGTAACAAAAAAATGATGGGGGATGATCGCACACACCCTGCCCGCTGCATCCCTTTCCCAGTGCGTGTCAGACAAAATGGCAACTGCCAAACTCCGACGTCGTTACTTGATTAATATGGGATCATAAACATACAGACACCTCCTTGTACAATCAAAGTGTCCACTTTGCACGAGTACTGTCAAGTAAACGTGCAGAAGGTGTACACGTGGACCAAAACATTAGCACCGATAACATGTGGCTGGGTGTTATGGTACATGACATGAAATGACAGACGTGACATAGGATGACGCGACATGACGGCGACATGACGTGACATGACTTGACTTGACGTGACAGGACATAACATGGCATGGCACGGCATGACCTGACGGGACCTGATGTGACACGACATTACATGACGTGATGTGACATGACCTAGCATGACGTGACATGACATGACGTGACGTGGCGTGACTTAACATGGCATGGCACACCATGGCTTGACGTGACCTGATGTGACATGACATGCCATGGCATGACATGACGTGACGTGATGTGACATGACCTAGCATGACATGACATGACATGACATGACGTGACATGACATGACATGACATGACATGACATGACATGACATGACATGACATGACATGACATGACATGACATGACATGACATGACGTGACATGACATGACATGACATGACATGCCGTCGTGATGTCAAGCCACATCACGTCTTGTCTTGTCACGTCTCATGTCATGCCATGTCATGTCATGTCGCGCCGCGTCAGGTGACCTGATGTGACATGACATGACATGACGTGACTTGACGTGACCTGATGAGACATGACATGACATGACATGACAAGGCGTGATGTGACCTGACTCGGCGCGACATGACATGACATGGCATGACATGACGAGACGTAAGGTGACATCACGACGGCATGTCATGTGACGTCATGTCATGTCATGTCGTGTCATGTGATATACTCGTACCTTTGTTATCAGTAGCTCTGTTAGGCTCTCATGAGGTCTACCCCCCAGAGTAAGAAACATACCAAAAGTGTTGCCAAGGGTGGGGGATAACGCAGACAAAATGAGTCTTGCGCTAACGGAGCCCTCCTCGGCGGCGGGCGGGCAGCCCGGCACACGTACCTTGACCTCCTCGTCCCGGATGGTCGCCAGGGTGCCGGCCTCCTTGCGCAGCTCGCGCATGGTGGCGCGCTTCTCGCGCGACAGCTGCGGGGCGAGGACAGCAAAGGGCGCACAGTGTGAGTAATGCAGGCGGCGGGGGAGGGGGGTCGAGATATGGGGTCCGGACTGCTGTGTGCCAGCCAGGTATTACGGCCAGGCACATCTGGGTTGTTTCGTCACCATGACGATACTGATGAGATGCGGCATGTCACTGCAACCATTATCATGCCAATGCGGGCGCGCACCTCCTTCTTGAGGCGCCGCTCCTCCGCCTTCTCGCGGTCGGGGTCGTAGTCCCGCCCGCGCGCAAACTGCTCCTCAAACTTGGGGTTGAACACCTGCGGGGCGGCGCGATACCGGTCAGGGTACTTAGGCTTAGGGTTTTAGGGTTCAAAACCCAAACCCTTTAAACCGGTGGCCCTTGCGGATCATCATATTATAGCGCCGGAAGTCGGCCTGGGGTTATCTGAGGCGTTCGTTCTGGGGTGGCCAGGGAGGACCCCACCTTGGCGGGCGCTGGTTTGGTCTTGGTGCTGTGCAGCAGCGGCTTGCGCTTGGCGACCGAGGCGGCCGAGACCTGCGCCAGCTGCTCCGCCACCTTGTGGAAGGCCGCTTGCAGGGTTGCCGGTAGCGCGGTGTCCCAGGCCGCGCGCGCCGCCTCCGTTTCAACCACCAGCCGCGCCACGAGCTCCTGCGCGGCGGGGCAGCTGCCCAGCATGGCGGTGCCCTCGCCTGCATAGCCCACAACAACGACAGCACATGTCAGCGCCGTCATGGCATTCAACACGGTGTTCTCTTAATTGAAGCCACAACATCAAATGATACCCATATATTTATGGGTATCACATTAATATAATATTTACTGTAGCTGAGTTAGTTTACACAAGCTGAGTTCCCCCGTAAAAGTTTTGTCTCGACCCCGGAATACTGGGTAAATACTATCAACTCTCCTAATTTATCAGCATACATTACGAATAAAACACGGAAACCTCGGCGTGACGTGGCAAAACAAATGATAATTCTCCGGATGCGCGAACACGACTGTTGAATGGTGTGGTGCGGGTGATTTTAAAGAGGAGATCTGCATAAATCGACGACGATGCGCGCTAACCTGACGTAACTCAGTCGACAAGGAGAATAGGGCTACGGTAGGGCCTGCTGGGCCGGTGTTGCGCGGAAGTGGAGAAGTCGATGGAGAAATTACGCAAGCGCACATCAACATATACCAGTTGTTATAATCGGGCCAGCGATTATCTCGACTTTTGCGGGCATCATGTTTTAATTAATGGTTCGTTGATACCCCCAAGAAATCCGAAAAGTTGGCAGCGAGTAGGGTGACTCGTCGTTTTAGTCGGGGGGGGAGAGGGGGGGGGGGGGGGGGTCAGCGCAACGTGAGGCAGCGCACCGATAGTGCTCAGCGTGCAGGCAAGCAGCGACCCGCGAAACTCCTGGCTTTGGAACCAGGGGTCCGTCGGCACGCGCGACAGATCCGTCGGAACGGACGGGATTGCCGCCGTTCCGAGAGCGGCGCCTCGCTGTACATAGATGGGCGCCTGCATCGACGGGGCGGGTATGGGGCTGAGAGCGAGGCCGAGGGTGCCCCTGCAGGTGCCGCGTGGTTCTACGCCGATGAATGTCCGATGGTAGGCAGGGGGAGCATGCAACTGTCATGGTGTGACAGTGCGACAGCACCGTGCAGTTGGAACTACCGCTGTCATACTGAAATACACTAATACAATATCTATGTAAATGGCCGAGCTGAGTCGCGCCGAGTCGACGAATATTCGACGAGACACGCAGCAAACATCGCAGCAAAGCCGAGCCGAGCGCGTGACAACTGCGAACAATAAATTCGTGCATCTCGGAAGCCAAAAAGTTGGGAACTAATAATTACCGCACTAGCGCAATGTGCCCGTAGCGGTGTACTTCACACGGCAAGCAAATGCTCTTATATGCATTTGCCAGGGAGGATATATCCGGATTGTCAATTATCAATACGACAACGGGCTTCTTTATCATGATCGCAGCAAGCACGTGTGCCGGTAGGAAAGGGGGGGGGGGTACGCTGGGAGCGCCCATCTCCTGCAGCAGACGGCGACAGAACTCGAGCGGCTCCGGGGCCATCCGCCCCGCGGGCTGGCACATCGTCACCGCCAGCTGCGCGAGAAAGAGGCCGCGCAGCCAGCTGGCGGGGTCCGGGGCGCTCTCGGGTATCTGCGTCAGGGCTCCGCCAATGACGAGCGCTGCCGAGGTGAGCACGGGGTGTCGCGCGTCCGTCACCGGGAAAACCTGGGGGAGAGTGGACGGGCACACGAGGGGCAGGAGGGCGATGAAGCGGGGGGGGGGGGGGGGGGGGGCGGAGGTATTTACGTTGGGAAGACATTCCCCGACGGTGCAGATATATGCCGTGGGAGGATAATAAGTTGACGACATTCATGGAGCAACCCGCGACAGACCACCGGCCGACTAGCGCGGTGCGAATTGCGATTAGGAACTAGTACAGCGGACAGGTCGATTGCATGCAAATATTGTCATCTTCAGCCGATTTGTAGTCGCTATATAACTGCGCTCCGTGCCGAGCCGAGCCGAGCGATGGCGTTCTGCCTGGCTGTCGGCAAATTCAATATCACAGTGCCGCCAACGTACATAAAAACAGGCACGCCCCACGTACAAGTTTCACCGCCAAGAGGGACTCTGCAGGGCGGCGACCGGCGCCGCGTGCACTACAGCCAGTAAGAGCAGTCGATAGCTGCATGCAGCGGGGTCGACGGCGTACGGCGGCGCACCTTGGCCAGAAGCTTGAGGTACAGCAGCGTCGGCACCGTCACGAGCGGCTCCGGGCTGCCGGGCTCCCCGGGGCGCCGCGACAGCCGCTGCTTGATCTTCAGCAGGCGCGCGCGCGCGACGGTGGCGGCGTAGAAGGGGACCTGCGCCCCGTAGCACCAGCGACGGCGCGTCAGAAGACAAATTGCACCCCGCAGAAAGCGTGGAATTCCCCCGCTAATTCCTAGCGCACTCGTGATGTATCACCCAGGATGTGACACTAGAAGCACCTGTCTCGCCAACAATTTCCAGGGACTTGGACATATTCCAATTCTATTTCAATTTCCAGCTGAAACAGCCCACGGTCGACGACTACACATGAGCAGAAACCGGGAAGTTCAAGTACGAATTCGGGGGGGGGGGGGGGGGGGGGGGGGTCACCTCTGCTGTCATGGCTTGCACGTGCCTGGCTAGCACGTCCAGGCGATGCATGGGGAGCGGATGCTGCCCCGCCAGGATCATGAAGTGCTGCACCAGCACGCCGTAAAAGACCTGCGCGGGCCGGCGTTATGGGAAGAGGGGGGGGCATGAGCTGCCGCAGCGACGCCTGATGATCCTGGCACAAACCGGCAAAGAGAACAGAGGGGAGTAGGGGGGTAGGGGGGGCTTCCGTTGGGGCTTCAAGGGGGCTGCGCACCTGCAGTTTGCGGCGGTTGTCCTGCGAGAGCGCGAGGGCGTGGTTGACACGCACGCGCTGGATGATGGCGTCCAGGTCCTCCACGCTGCGGCCGTCCACGAGGGCCACAAACTCCTCGTAGCGCGCCGGGGCCTGCGAGGGGAACACGGGTGGGTGGGCAAGGAGAGGCCCCAGGGGGGGGAGGGGGGGTGCAGATGGCTCAACATCCGGAGGCGCACCAGCCGGCTAATGGTAACGAGGGGGAGGGGGGGGGAGGGGGGTTGTAAAGGGAGGCAGGGCATGCAGTCCCGAGTGTGGCGGCGCACCGCAACGGTGTATGGGATGTCCAGGGGGCCCTGAAGCTCTGGCACTTTGGGCGCGCGCTTGGGGGGCTGCTTGGCGGCGGGGGCATCGCCTCGTGCGGCCCCATCACCCTCCTCCTCCTCCTCCCCCTCCCCCTCCTCCTCCTCTGCTTCCTCCTCCTCGTCATCGCTCGCCTCCTCCTCCTCCTCCTCCTCCCCCTCCCCCTCCTCCTCGTCAGAGCTGCCCGACCCGCCCAGCTCCTCCGCCGTCTTCCCCGTGGGCGCCATGCCGTACTTCATCAGCAGCCGCGCACTCTCCAGCCGAAAGCTCTGCTGCAGCTCGTGGTCGCCGGCCGCCTGGCGCTGCCGGCGCGCCTCCAGGTGGCTGCCCGGCTCCCCCTCCTCCTCCGCATCCTCCCCATCCTCCCCCTCGGAGCCGTCCTCGCCCTCATCCGACAGGTCAAAGTCGTCCTCCGCGTCGCCCGACTCGTGCTTGGACGACGCCTTGGGGGCGGCGGCGGCGGCCGCCTCCTGCGCGCGGCGCCGGCCGCGGCGCGCCGCAAACCCGCCGCCCTGCATCGCGCCGCCGTCCTCGTCCTCCTCCTCCTCCTCCTCCTCGCCGCCCGCAGCGTGCATGCGCCGGACGCGCTCCCTCTCCAGCGCCTCCAGCCGGCGCGCCTCCAGCGCCGCCACCTCCTCCGCCGACTTGAGCCGCTCCCCCGCCTGCGCGCGCGCGTCAAACACGAGCGTGCGCTGCGCCTTGTCGTACTCGCTGTCCAGCGCCGCGGCCGCGGGGTCCGGCGCGCCCCCGGCGGCGGCGGGCTTCCCCATGCGTAGCAGGTTCCCCTGCAGCATGGCCGCAAAGCTGTTGTCCAGCTCCTCCTGCAGCTCCATGTCCTCCTCCTTCTCTTTGGCCTTCTGCGCCTTGGCCGCCTTGCTCTTGGCCATAATCTCGTCCATCACCTCCTGCTTGCTCCGGTGCGCGGCCCGCCCGCCGCCGCCCTCTCCACCGCCGCCCTCCGCCCCGCCGCCAAAGTGCAGCGTGTTCACCGTCTCCTCGTCCAGCTCCGAGCCGCCCTCCTCGCCGCCGGCCCAGTCCGCCGCGTCGTCCTCCCCCAGCGCCCGGCCCAGGTGCATCAGCTGCTCCTCCTCGCTCGGAAGCACAAAGCGGCCGCCGAGCTCCTTGGTGCGCTGCCGCTTGAGGCGCTCGATCGCGCGCTCCTCCTCCGTCATGTCGGTGTTGTGCTCTGCCACGGCCGCCAGGGGCGGACACACTCGCGTCAGCGCCGGGAGGTCAAGCGGTGCAGGTGCTTCATGGCGCCGATCCGGGACGAGGCTCACCCCTAACATGTAAGATACCAGGTAGAAGTAAACCAGCAATCACCTCCCCCTAGAGCGCCCCCTTCCTCCCACACCTCCGCCGATGCGCTACGTCTACCCGTGGGCGTAGGGTGACGGTCGGCCAAAGGCAAACTATAACACACCGATTGTCACTCCCTAAGGCGGCGAGGGCGCTGTGCGAGACGATCAGGGCAGCGGTAACAGCGGTAACAGCGGTGCCCACACGAATGGGGCACGCCGAGACGTCAGCGGGATGGTCCTAACGGCAGGGCCCCGCGCGTGATGTAGGCCAGCTAAGGAGCCCGGGGGTAATCTTTCTCCGGAAAAGACACGGAGGGCAGTAAACGAGTTATTACCCGTGTATATCCGGGGGCCAGAGGAGACGTAGCACTCATCCTAGGAGCCGACAGCGGGGCGCGGCGGCGGGACATCCGTCGGGTCGGGGGCACCTCCGAATCGGCGGTCCACAAACTTGTTGCTCTTCCGCATCCCCTTGTACTCCACTAGCAGGGCCGCCTTCCTCGATCGCGCCTCCCCGCCGTCATCCTTGGCCTTGGGCGGCGCTTGTTTCTGCCCCAGCAGCGGGAACTTGCGCTTGCGTCCCTTGCTGCGCGCAGCCTGCTCGAAGGCGCTCACAGCCGGCTCGGGCCGCCGCCCCGGCCCGACCCCGCCGCCCCGACCCCTCCCACCGCCCCGCCCCGACCCGCTCTTCTTGGCACACATCGCGTCGCGCACGCACACCGGCGTGGAAACACTTATCACTCGCGCCACGTGTAGCCGTGGGAACCGTGCGACGAGTGCTGGCTTCGCCGTCGTCCGTCCACCGTCGTCGGGCCTGCTCCATAGGGCCGCCGCCGCCGTGCCTGCAGCGACTGGTATCGGGAGGTATATCGGCGCCGCCGCCGACGACAGCGCGGCGGGCGGCGATCGACGAATTTGGGCGCGCGCTGTCGCGCGCAAAACTAGTACGGGCATCGCTAGTACTAGTACTAACAAAGATAAATGATGAAACAAATTATGCAGTCATCGTCACGTAAATTACATACCTACCGGTGTACAAGTAAAGTTCGCCCCGGAACATCGGCCGACGCCGCCCCAGCACTTGACCTCATGCGCCAACGGCAACCGTGGGTTTGGCATGGCTCTTAGACCATTAGAGCCCCGAAGGGCTGATGCATAAACCGGGTAAACCCAGGACACGCCGGGACGATATAGCCGAAATACATTTACCAAGAATCGATCCGGGGACTTCGCATAAATATGAGACGACCGCTACTCAACCGGGCGGACAAGGAATGACCGGTGTGTGACTGCATGTGACGAACATGATCAGACGAACAGGCAGACATGGAAATATTTCCGTCGAGAGGATCTCAGTTTGGCGTTGTCATTATGGCCGTGCGGAGGGAGGTAATTCTTACTCGTAATAGGCACCCGTTGATGGAGGATCGACGACCGACAAAGTGACAATGGTGGTGGCCATAGTGCTCATATCATCTTTGCTGTGATTCTGAAAAATCGCATCCGCGGCAACATACTGGATGATATCTTGCCGATCACATCATCAGTCACCCGAACTGGACTCCTCCTTCAGACCTTTGCTTTGTCTTTGATTTCCTGTCAGACGATCGAGAGCTAGCCGCCATGTTAGCCGGGTGCATAGCAACATAACTACATAACAGCAGCGACCCTTTGCTGGATTATATATGCCACTCCCCAAGTGACGAATTTGCCCTGCACGCATCGGGCATGAATGTTGCGTGTGAGCCGTAGAACACGCAGATGTCCCACAGCTGGTTGCGGGCGACGCAACGGTGTGCGTGCTGAATAGCTCGTGGATTTCGACTGGACAGCAGGCAACGTGGCGGCTCGGTGCTTATATGTTCGCATTGGTTATGATTCCAGTGCACTGCCCTGTGGCCTGAGATCTGCCGTCGTCATAACTAGCCAAGCATACGCACAGGCCGACCGCACAGGTAATTTGCCTTTCCCCGGAATTCAATTACGCACCAAATCGCGAGGGATCCTACTTATTCAGGCGGCCACAGTCGAGGTCTCCCCCGGAAGAGAGTTGGCAAGAGACGAGTGTGGGCTGCTTTATCCAAGCAGCTGCGGTGTCGGCAGAGTTTTTGCTGCTCTGCATTTTCGACTAGGTGCAAAGAAGTCGCGCGACAATCGTACCACATATCTCCGCAATCTACTGGCTACCCATTCTGTTGCCGATTAAAGGTGGAAGCATTTGCTGCTGACAGACAATTATCCATGTCTATATTTTTTCACGCTCACAGCTATATGACGGGTGGCAACGATACACCGTCATCTCGCTCCGACGCATCTGTTGTTTCTACTCGGCTGGCTTGGATATGTCAGCCGAATATGGACTTTTGAGCGTGTACCCCGCCGCATTTTGTAATCACAGGTGCCTTCCAAGCGCGCTACGGGCCGGCCCGACAAGACCAATGGCCGCGCGGTTCAGAAGGCCCTCAAGATGTTTGGCCTCGACACCTCATGGCACAACAGTGGCCTGCCGCATAGCCTGATGGCTCCAAGCGTCGAAGCACGACAACTTCAAAGGCAAGCCGAAGAAGAGCAGGCACAACCCAGAAGACTCAAATTTTTATGTACCGAAGCCCATTACATAGTGAAGGGATCCCACCCGAATTCCCAGGAGAATCTGTGTTCCACATGGCCCATCGTCAATGATTAATTTCTTGATAGGACGCGCTGACTGGCTGGCATTTGGCGTATTTTGTCAACTACCAGTGAAGGCACCACTCCCTGTCGCGAGGTTTATGCTCCAAGTAAAAACCAAACTCCAAAGTCACGGGTTGTCTGCTCGCTCTTACATGGCTTGGGGGCACTGCTGCAGCGGGTTCGTGCGAGTCTGCTGGGCACACTTCAACACTCGCACACACAAAACTCGGCAGAGGCAGCGATAATGTGAGGCAGCCGCTGTGAGTTGGGCGCCCCACGAAGGGAAGCGCTCTGGCTTTGCGCATTCAACCTAAACGCAACAGGATAATGCATTTTGTAAAAGGGCCTTACAGGTCGGTGCAATACCCGTCAAGGGGTGGGGAATTCAATTCCGGCACTGGGTGGAAGAGGATGCGTAGTTTGCAAGGCAGCTGGCCCTCCATGAACCATGCCGCCGCCATCGCGGGCAAGCCCTTTGGGCCGCCCTACGTCGGCTTCTTCCTCAGGGCATCACGGAAGGGGTGCTCAACCTCCTCCGCGGGTGGTCCCCATCGGCGCAGCTGTGCAGGAAATGACCAGGCGTAGATACATGTGCTGGTCTGGTGCAGATCCCGGCGCGAGCCGGGAACTGTGGGAGGGAGAGTGAAGCACGGAGAGTGGCTGGTTACAGAGAAGTGAGCAGCCCCGCCTGGGCGCCGCACGCATCTAGGCAGGCGTTGCGGTGCCTAGTGCGCGCGCGCTGTGCTAGTGCGGACCGGCAATGAGGATATGTGCTAAAGTAGTAAGGCATACCCTAGCTACATATACAGTAGTGTACCAACACTGATGTCAACAGCTGGGGCAGTGTAGCTCTCCTCTCACCACCACCTCCTTATGGGCAGAAATTGCTCTCAGTATTTCGGTACTCAGGCATGACCACACATGCAGCATGGCATATGTATTGCTGCAATCGTGCCGTGCTGCTGTAGGCAAACGAGCAGGAAGCAGGGGGAGGCAATCACGGCAGTGTCCCGGCACGAGTAGGTACGTGCAACATTAATTACACAGAGCTCTTATCCTACTTGCTTTTATCAGGTGAGTTGCTGGGGGAGGGCAGGTGCCTGGGAGGAGAGGACACCCGGGGTGGGAGGTTGAGGGGGAGGGGTGCGCGCTTAGGCGGCGCCGGAGCAGATCTCCGCCAGCTCGGTGGTGATCTTGGCCTGGCGGCCGCGGTTGTAGATGCGGCTCAGGCTCTTGGACAGCTCCTTGGCGTTGTCGGAGGCGTTGCTCATGGCGTTCATGCGGGCGGCGAGCTCGCTGGCCAGGGACTCCTGCAGGGAGCGCAGCAGCTGCGAGTTGAGGTACAGCGGCAGCAGCGCATCCAGGATCTGGGCGGGCTCCTGCTCGAAGATCAGGCTGGCGTCCAGGTCGCCGGTGGCCACGGGCATGGCGGTGCGCTCCACGGAGAACTTGCCCTCAGAGGTGGTGAGCTTGAAGACCTCGTCGTCCGCGGCGTCGATGCAGTTGCCGTCAGTGTCGCACAGCTCGCCCTCGGGGCTCAGCGGCACCAGGGTCTGCACAATGGGGCTGGAAGAGATGAGGGACACAAACTTGGTGAACACCATCTCGACCTTGTCAACCTCGCCGGACACAAAGTCGGCATAGATCTCGTCAGCGATGCCCTGCGCCTGCTTCGAGTTGGGGTTCTGGCCCAGCTCGACCGACTTGACCATGTTGTACTGCGGGCGGCGCTTGAAGTAGGTGATGCCCTTCTTGCCGATGCACATCAGGCACACCTCCACGCCCATGCCCATGAGCTCCTTGGCACGCTGCTCGGTCTGCAGCGGCAAAACATGTCAGGGTCAGGCATCCATGGGGGCTTGCGTCCGCATGCTCACATGATCACACGCACAAAGAGGATCAAGGATGGATCCGGTGGGGAAATGGCGAGGCGGCGCACCTTCTTGATGACAAAGGAGTTGTAGCCGCCGCACAGGCCGCGGTCGCCGGTGACGCAGGTCAGCAGCACCTTCTTCACCGGGCGGATGTTGCACAGGGGGGAGTCCACGTCCTCGTTGCGCAGCTTCTGGTTGACACCGTACAGCACCTGCAGCCAGGAAAAAAACCATACGTGTTACCATCAACCCCTGCACCTTTGTGGAGGGTGAATCAAGCAATACAGCAACCCAGCGCCAGCGTGGCGGGCTGTGCGCTGTGCCAGTCAGTACCTTGACCAGAGCCTCAGAGAAGGGGCGGCCGTTGACGACGGCGTCCTGAGCGCGGCGGACCTTGGCGGCCGCCACCAGCTTCATGGCGTCGGTGATCTTCTTGGTGTTCTTGACGGAATCATTGCGGGTCTTGATCTCCTTGAGACCGGCGACGACCTGCCACCAGCACCCGCCGCGTCAGCGTGTGCACCCGGCTTGTCCAGGAAGCACACTGTTCAGCGAGCGTCTGCCACGGATCCCTGCCGGCCGATTCGGCCTTCTCCATCATCACCCGCCCGCCCTTTCTTTTATTGTTTTAACCCGCCCCCACATTGACTGTCCGTTTGGCTGCCGCATTCCCCCTTGCGCCCCCGTGGGAGCACGGTACGCCCTGCGCTGAGCCTATCGTTGACGTGGACGTCCTTCCGCTGAACTGCCGAGAGCTCCCGAATCCAGCGGCCGACCCGCAGCCCCGGGCTGACCCGAAGCCGTAGCCGCCGACGCCCTCGCTGCGGTTCAAACCCCTCATCGCCCGGGAACGGCGCGGCGGGGGGGCAGGAGGTGCCACTGCGGCAAGCGCCTAAGAACACCGCTGTACGAGTCGAAACTGACGTAAGCAGTAGGCTTTGATTTCCATCTGATGACCGCTGAGGCGATCAAGCATGAAGGTCAGCGGGCTGAGCTGCCGGCGGCCGCTGGGCAAAGCGAGGGGGGGGGGGGGGGGGGGGGGGGGGTTTCCGGGTGGCCCGGGGGTGGAGGGGGTTGGGCCGCACCTGCAGGGAGCCACGGGCCGGCGCGGCACCAGCGCGGCGGGCGGACAGGCCGACGGACTGCCCGGCGAAGCCGCTGCTGCGGACGGAGACGGTGGAGGGGTTCATGGTGGCTGTGGAAAGGGGCAGGGGTGGGAACAGGGGGCAAAACGGTGTGGTGGGAGGGATGGGCGGCGCCGAAAGTGACCGGCGGCGGCTGCAACCCGTGTTGCGCCTGCGCTGTGAGGGAGAGCATATCCGCGGAATGGATGGAAATCGAATTCTAGACGAATACAATACGTGTTTTATCTGGTAACATACATCCCACGGAAGAATGGCGCGACCCTGCATCCTGCTTTGCTTTTGGTATCTTATCCGATACGACTTTCACACACGCCGTTGGATACAACGGCGAGCATCTTCTCTGCCGCTGCCTGGCGACCGCCGATCACATGAATAAAAACAATCGGCGGCGGACATAAATAGAACTGTATGCCAGGCTGGCACACCCTGTAACTCTCTAGACCGCAAGTTCCGCGCGTTTGTATATACGAGAACATCCATCAACCAGACATAGTCTGTGTCAAGTACTGTTTCCAACGAAGGCCGGCTTGTCGGGGCGGGGACCTACACTATACCGCACCTGTACTTGACGCTGTGTTTTCCGTGTGCGCACAGCAGCCGGTTCCGCTGCCTGTACAATTTAATTGGGTTCTAACGGTTCATGACGGTGACCTACCGAATATAATGCGGATGAATACCCCAGCGAAACATCTACGATGCAGACGCGGATCGTTTATCATTTATTGTGTTTACCACCAGGACTAGTAGTAATATTTGACTCATATTATTATGAGTAATACTTTTTAGGACTAGTAATATCCTTATTCGTTGGGGTTTCCTCTCCCTAGTCTACTTGGTATGCAATACGTTGCTTCTGGTTTTTCGTCCCCGGGACAGGACTGGAAGTGAAACCCTTGCAGCGTCTCTGTGACGGCCGTTTTGGCAGCCCTGGGCAGGCGACGCTCCGTTCTAGTCATCAAGCAAATTGCCGAAGCTTTGCAAGATTTATTGAAGGCCAGTGATAGAATTTCCAACACTGTTGGATCACCGTATAAAAAACTGCCATGAAAATACTGCCACGATACGTGGCTAATAATATGATGTCCGGCGCTAGTATGCCGTACCGTCCGAGGGGCTGCATAGACCCCATAGCGCCTCGAGGAGCTGCATCGACACCGTACTCATGTACGGCACCTCCGTGTGCGGTTCCCAACGCAGCCATCCCGGGTAGCGATGCTCCCGCATGCCGATGCGTCGTCTGCTTAAAAGCACTACCATGGGGCTTGTCTATCCCCAGCTTCTTTTCTTGCGGCGCACCCACCATGGGGTCGCACCACGACAGACCTCGTGTCTTTGCGACATGCAAGTAGGTCTTTGGTTTTACAAGCCACTCAAAGTGACGCCCCGCGCCGAGCTCCAGGACATATCTTGTTGGCCGGGAGGCGGTCGACGATCGTCCATAGGGCACCGTGCGCCGGCTCTTTTCGCCGACAACCAGTGTCCCACACGG
Organism: Tetraselmis striata; assembly: GCA_006384855.1. Taxonomy (NCBI): domain Eukaryota; kingdom Viridiplantae; phylum Chlorophyta; class Chlorodendrophyceae; order Chlorodendrales; family Chlorodendraceae; genus Tetraselmis; species Tetraselmis striata. The sequence continues at coordinate 35,066 of VCJN01001495.1, forward strand.
ACAACCGCTCGACTGACTCGGGGGGGGGGGGGGGGGGGGGGGGGGGCTCTTTACGCCTCGCGACACAAGAGTCGCCCATGCCGCCGGCCTTCGGCTGGCCGGTGAAGAAGACCGCCATTTCCGGGCAGGAACGATTTATGCGCCGGTGGAACTTGCGGCATTAATGCGCTACTCCGCGCCACAGCCGGGCTGTCCCTCGCGGAGGCCCAAGGAATACAGCTGGTCGGCGCCAACCGGCCACTACCACTCTGGCACCCGCGATGGGCGGCGCCATCAGGCCACTACCCCTTCACAAGGTAGTGCCTTTCGGTTGCCCCCGCAACCAAAGCACGCAACTCGCCGGCGCCAACGGCCTCCGCGGCACGTTGTGCTTCGATTGCTCCGGACACGCAGTTGGTCAACGCCATCAGGCCGCCAATGCACTTTGTCCCCCGGCCGCTTCCGCGGCCTACGCACGCAGTTTGTTGGCACCAACTGGCCGTCACTGCACCATTTGCCCCAATTGCCTCCGCGGCCCGGGCACTACGCAGTTGGTCGGCGCCGCCATGCCGTCCCCGCACCACGTGTCCCAATCGCCTCCACATACCGGACACGCGGCTGGCCGGCCCCATCGTGCCGCCACTACATCATGCGCCCCAGCGGTTTCACGGCATGGGCAAGCCGTAGGTCGGCGCCAACGGCCCTGTGTTGCGTCCTATGCCCCGGTCGCTTTCTCCGCCCAGCCCGGGCGGACACTTAGTTGGTCGACGCCATCGAGCCATCGCTGCGTGAGCTGACTTCATACTACTCCCCTCCCCCCGCCATTTGCACGCCCCGCCGTGCGATGGTAGCCAGCCGTTTTTCCTCGTTGGCGGTCGCTGCGCTCCCGCCCGGTCCGCCGCCCTGCGGCCGCCGCCCAAGAGGAGTTGTCAATGTGCATGCGCCCCACTCTTCCTTGAAATGTTTACTGCCAGTAGTTGGGGTTTCCTTTCCCTCGTCGTCTGCTACTTAGCAGGCGCGGCACGGCGCAAATATGCCCGGTGCTAATATGCCGTACCACCCGAGGGGCTGCTGCATCGACCCCGCAGCGCCTCGAGGAGCTCCATCGACATCGTACGCATGTACTCATCGTGCTCATGTACTCATGTACTCATGTACTCATCGTACTCATGTACGGCGCCAGCTCCGCGTGTTGCTGTTCCCAACGAAGCCACCCCGTGTAGCTAGCGTTGCTCATCCCGCATGTCGCTTCCGTCGTGTGCTTAGAAGCACCAGGGGGCTTGTCTGTCCCCACCTCCTTTTGTCGCGGCGCACCCTCCATGGGGTCGCACCGCGACAACCACACCCACCCTCCCCTCGTCACTTCGTTCAAATTCCTGGGTCTGACTTTTAGGCCCTCTTGCCCCTCCAAAAGGCTTGTAATAATTTAAAAGCACCTTTTCAACAACGTGCATGCGCCCCCTTGAAACCCCATCTTGTTTTTAGGTTAAGGATTGAATATGTAAATACATTTCAAAGGGAAGTAGGCAAATAAGATTACAGTCGAATAGAACGCAGGCCCGTTTTGCCAAAGACTGACCGCTGAACTGCTCTGCCGCTGCTCTGCCTATGTGCTGCTGACTGCCGATAAATAGCTGAACCTGCTGATGATCATGTAACATTCGATACTGTTTCCTCACAACCTTTGCCTTCTCGCCTCTAATTGCATTAGGGCATTACTGTACCTCACACTAGGGTTAAGGGAATGAAAGGAAACCCCAAGAACACAACTCTAAACAAAACTCGTCAAAGGGACGTAGGCAAGAGACATTAGCCACCTTGGTCCTATCTAGGGCTGTTGTAAGGTACTGTAATAATGCAAATGCAATGGAGAGGCGAAGGTTGCAAGAAGAACATAATGTTACATATTGTTTGCAATGCATTGGCTATTTATAGATAGATTGGCATTTATGAAGTGGCTAAGTGTCGGTCAGAGCAGAGTGGAAGCAGTAGGCGTGGCATGTTGTTTAGACCAAGGCAGATTCTGTAGTAGTCGTGGCATATTGTTCGGAGGTCTTGAGGATCTTCGGGATATTTTGCATAGCAGTATTGTCATCGTCGGCACATTTAGTCGGTTAGTTGCGAGCATTATGTATTAGTACATGCAGAGGTTCGGTACAATACTTGGGTAATCATTGTGTATAGCATGTATGCGTACGCGATACATAACATGCGTGTTGTGAGAGAATGACCAAATCCTACAAGACCTAGTAACCCTGCAACCAGTAACATGTAGACATAATGACCCGGGTACCTGTCACCCGATGCGCTACTCGCCATCTGCCGATGCGCACTGTCATCCGACTGTCCAGCTCATATATATGTCACCTCCGCAGTACAAAAACTTGTAATCATTCTTCCACCTCGCACAACATTCGTTTCCCGAGAACCTCGCTAGCTTGCTGAACCCTGCCGCCTCTCACACCTTCTCCCCACATTTGTGCTCCTACTTGATCACTCTTGTGAACCTTCCGCACCCGTAGCGTTAAGTTTACCGATCGTCCCGTAGCGATACTTTGCGACTCCGGCTGAAAACCCCAACACAACAGTTTCGAGCCTACCGTGAGGAGAGGAGAGACATCATCCTTTACCACTACCTTGTTCGGTCATTTTTCCTTCCACTTGTTATGCTGGTCGGGATCGCACCTTACCGATATGGCCAGTTGCCTTTCGGAAGCGTTATGAGTCGTTCTCTTGCTTGGGCGAACTCGGAGATTACGGCCCAGCCAAGCCACTTTTTTATTTGACGGCACTCACAACGTTGTCACCAACAACGCGCAGACTTGTCAAAGGTGTATCGTTCGCATTTCATCACTACCCAGCTTCATAAAGCTGACCACCTTTGTTCCTGCCGTTTTGCGGCTTTTGGATACTCGTTGGCCATCCGTAACCCGGCAATTATCCTTCTGGCGACCTCATACGGCGCTCCTATATGTTTCTCACATTCCAACAAAACTCGGCGACCTTATTTCCCCACCTCACCTTATCACCAATACCACTACCCTAACCTCAAATCAATAGTCGAGTGTTGCGACCTACTCACCACCTGCGAATACCTCAAACACTTTGTCGAGCGCCTCGTCGCACCGACGGACCACCGGTAAATATGAACTCAACAGCTAATTCGTCTAAGCGCCAGTACTGTTGATGTGCTGCTGCGATAAAATCTTTGACAAACGCTATTGAGTACAACAAGAACTATCAACGACCCCACACTCGTAGTGCTAGTTTGCACTACTAACTTGTTTCGTTCCGGACCTTTCATGTGATCTCGACGACTGTCAGCTATAGCCATCATGCAACGACCCTACAACGACCGATCCATTAATTATTGTGCAACTACAATCACGCCGGTGGGGCCTTTTCCGACTTGTCTCACACCTACCAGTGAACCCTACAGAATTTGTGTCACTATATGTCGGAATGTACCATAACCAACCTCGACCAGTTGTCCAGATACCGACACAACCAACCTCGACTAGTTGTCGGGATATATCGCCGCCAGTTGGCGACGTCGGTTAACAATACCAAACCGTGCAACTATATAGCCTTCAGCCAGAACCCTACAAATCGAACTCGTCAGCGATCCTTCAGCGAGCATCCTACAACAAACCGAACCCTGCAAACTGACCCTACAAATCGAATCCTTCACACTAACCCAGAATGAACATCAATATCACCAAACAATACATATGTCTCTTTGACTGCTCTGTCAGAATTCTCAGTCAAGTTTTGTTCACACCTGCCGACCTTAGTTTGTTCATACCTTTCACCTTATGCTTTTCTTAAAGAGCAGAGAGCAAAACCTTAGGTTATCCGAGATGCTTCAAGTGATCAACATGTTTTTCAATATCTTCCACAATATATACTAAACAAATAGCATATGTTCTCACAACAACATGTTGACCCTTCACTGTTTGAACGGTCTTTACCAACACCTCAAATACCTCGCAGTCAAGTGTACCCTCAACCAGCAAAAAAGGACTGCGAACGATCCTCATAAGGATTTCTTTCCTGTGGCGATTGTTGCCATGGAATTGTTCAACCACAAAACCAGAGATCATCTATCTTACCACCACAAATACTATTCACAAAGAGACCTTAACAAAGCACAGAAAGAATCAATATCATGAAAGTATAGAGTTGTGATGTATTGCGTTCTCTTTTTCCTGTCTAACACCGTCTTGTTCGCAACACCGGCACCAGCACATGCATGAACAAAAGGGGTGCATGATGCCAACCTTAGTTTGTTAGTAATGACTTGGATGTGCTCAACCAGTTATATCCCTTGGGGGGGCGCCCTAGGTATGGAGCCTGGTGTTGATTGCCCTTGCAACTCTTGCAAGTTCATTACTAGCATGGGACCAGACAACGCGTTGAACAAGACATTCGCTTGCCTACATGGGCACAGTTCTTAGGCCTATGCGATACCAGCATGGCCGGCAAATTGCACAAAAAATGTGCTTTTTCGCCAACCAGCACCAGCACATGCATGAACAAACGGGGTGCATGATGATTAGGCCAAACTTTGTTAGAAATGATTTGGATGTGCTCAACTAGTTGTATCCCTTGGGGAACGCCCTAGGTGTGGCTCCTGGTGCTGAGTGCCCTTGCAACTCTTGCAAGTTCATTACTAGCTGCATGGGACCAGAGTGACTGCGCGTTGGACAAGACATTCGCTTTCCTACCTGGGCACAGTGTCTGACGCTTATGCGATACCAACGGGGCCGGTAAATAGCACAAAATGTGTTTTTTTCCAACCAGCACACACCATTTTGAGAACAACACCAACCCCAATCAAAACCAGCCAAACCGACCAACGACCTGTGGTCACCAACCAACCGAAGCAACCAACTAGCTAAATTGCCAATAGCCATAATTGGACAAACCAACCGCCTAATAAGCGGGCATATATGCCAAAACAACATGAACGGCAACCTTGCCGAAAGTCAGCTGGATCAACCTGACCAGCTGGCTACCATTGCATTTAATGCACTACCCCCCCTCTCCACAATTGACCACACCTACTACCTACCACACTTATGATAAAGACTCTACTAACATATATTACAAACAATACATGTTGATATTTGACTCAATATCACCTTTTCCTGGCTTGTTGCGTGGGATTGTCACAAGACCCTGCAAACGCTGCAAAAACCAGGAAAGGCTGATTCCTGTCGCGGGGAGGAATGTGAGAGGATGACCGAACCCTAAAAGACCTAGTAACCATGCAACCAGTAACATGTAGACATAATGACCATGCATGGTACCTGTCACCCGATGCGCTACCCGCCATCTGCTTATGCGCACTACCGCCAGCCGACTGTCCAGCTCATACATATGTCACCTCCGCAACACAACATGTAATATCATTATTCCACCTTCCACAACATTCGTCTCCCGAGAACCTCGCTAGCTTGCTGAACCCTGCTGCCTCTCACACCTTCTCCCCACACGTGTACAATGGATGGAAACGGTCGTACGATATAGTTGAAGACGGTCGTATGATATTCAGGGACTGCCGTACGTGGATGTCACCATTAATCAGTGGTCCTTATGGAGTAACGTGTGTGCGTGCGCAGTATAGTGCGGCATAGGGGCTATTAGTGGTGCGAGCAGGGTTACCGGCGTAACCCTAACATTTCTACCCCACCGCGCGATAAAACAGAAAATGGCAGCGTTTAGGGTATATGCGCAGGAAAGCGGGCAGGGTATTGTGCGTGTAACCGGTCGGAAAAATGCTCGCCAAACAAGCGTTGCAGTGTAGGCGTGCGAGCCGCATATAAATGTATGTAATACGTCGGCCATTTTAAGGTTTTGGTAGGTAAGGTTCCCAAGAATCATGTGATATGCAATAGCCGTGCCAGTGAACGAGAAACAATAGGGCCGGATCGCGCGGGTCTAAACGATAGGTCGTCTATGCGGTGCTATGTGACAGAGTCAACGATGAATTCATCTTGAGGTGAGACAATGCAACCGGGGATAGTATCGTCGTCGCGTGGAGTACCAAGGGAGTAGTTGCATCGACGGAGACGGGAAATGTGAAAAACCGGGTTACATTCGTCCATAGCGCGGGTAGGTGGTAAGCGGAGGTGGTAGACATGTGACGAGATGTTAGCAATGATGAGATAGGGACGGACCATATCATATCGTGAGTTTGGGAATTGTTTTAGATGGTTGATTGCGGAGAAGCAGGTGGTCAGTGGACAAGCAGACTTTATTGCCTTCATTCGGCAAATTCTTCCGGGCGGGTGCGGTAGTCGGCGTATTCTTTTTGATATGCATCAGCTATTTTCAGATGTTCAGGGAACATGTTGTTTGTGTGTCATGGATCTTTTGTACGAGGTCATAAGGTGAGTAGGCTTTACAGCGGAATAATAAGAGGTTGGCTGGTATTAGGGGATTTAGACCATCATCATAAAGGGCTTCGCACTCAGCGCGTATAGAAGGGAGTATGCTTAGTTGCCGAATGGTAGGAGTTATTATTAAAACTAAATTCGGCAAGGGATAGCGTGTTGAGCCAACCATCGTGATTTTTATGTACGAAAGAGCGGAGGATTTGTTCAATTGTGCGGTGCGTGCGTTTTGATCGGCCGTCAGTCGCTCGGCAGATGGCATGTTGAGGAAATATTTACTTTTGTTTTGAGGGACGAGCGGAGTAATTTGTTTTTTTCAAATTCCTAGGTGAAGCGGGGATCACTATACTGCCGAAAATAATGGTTCGGCACAAGCCATGCAGGGCCCATATTAGCTAGAGACATGCGGGCTAGGGGCGATAATGGACATATTGCAAGGTATGAAATGTGATTCTTTGGTGAATGTGCACACGACGCGATTGGAAGCATGTGACAATGGCTTCGTAGCCGGTCTGAAGTGGGACGAGGCCGATAATGAAATCCATAAAACTCGTTTCCCATGGGCGCGACGATTTGGGTAAGGGAGTTAATTCACAAGTGGTCGTGAGGATACCCGTCCACCTACCCCGTATGAACGCATGTTTGCAAGGTCCATTCCCAAACCGGCCCACGGCGACTCTCCCTCTGAATGGCCGAAGCCGTTCCACGATTTTTTTCACCGCTAATCCGTTCGCGGTGCTCGCCCCTGTGGTGACCCACCTGTAGACGGCGGGCTCTCGGGAGGGGGGCGGGGGGATCCCTAGACACCGGCGCCGACCAATTCATCCGTGCAATAATATGGTCAGCGGCGCGCGCGGCAGGGGTTGTTACCAAGCCCAAGCGTCGTGACCTAGGGCCGCCGCTGCAACGGTCTATCCTAGGGGCGATGAACCGTCGGCGCATGGCGTTTATAGGCGGGGTGCCGGGGGACTAGGGGGCCCGTGTATACCGCTCTAGCGTTGGCACATCGTGCTGCGGCACAACATAGGGCTCGGACGCTAGTACGTAATAACCGCCGCCGCCAAAGGGAGCGGGCCGTGCAAAAAGCAGTCCGAGATTTTAAGAATAGGGGTGATGGGAGTTGGGAGTTCTGAAACCGGGCGCGCTATCTCCGTAAGGGGCATGGTTCATTCGAGGGCGCGAGCGACTAGCCAGTCTGCGATCTGGTATCGGGGGCACTTCATACCGAGCTGGGCGAAGTCAATCCGTGTTGGGTGCAACACTATCGGGCGCTGCTGCGTGACCCCCAACCCCTAGCTCATCGGCGGGTTGCGATATACTGGTACTGGTACACGCCGCACGCTATATCGCCACCACTTACCCCCGCACTAAACGGGATTAATGGGCCTATAGGATGGGAGGAACTAGTCAAGGCTCTTAGGCGTTAGGAAAAGGCCTAGGGGGCTAGGATGGGAATAATGCGGAGGCCTTCAAATTAGCGATATACGCCCTAAATAGACATTGATTTTGGCGAGGCATTTGCTGGCCTTACTTAATGGGATATAGACTAAGAACTGTAACCCCCAGTAATGGCGTACCTCTACGGGTTCATAGTAGGTATTAGTGCCCCAAAAAGGCGACGCGACCGTAATGGACAAGTAGAGGGGTATTTCGATTATGGGTGCCGCTATGACATTCTTTATGACCGTAATTACCCGATGCTTGCAAGACGCCTGCCATGGTAAATGCACAATACGCCGTTGGCAAGCGGGTTTTATGCGGAATGAGGAGGTCCCCAAGCAAGTCGCCAGCTTGTTCGATATCGCGGCTTGTCGCCAAGCGTTAGATCTAGCTACGTACGCGGGATGATTTTGTGACCTTAGGAAGGCATATGACACCGTAACGTACCTCACGAGCTTTTAGTCCTAAATCTACAAGCCACAGGAGTTACGGGTCATATGCCTACCTTCATTAAAACTTTATGTATGGATAGTATGGTGAGACCGGCATGGTTTAGATAGGGGTGGCCCCTAGAACACCATAGAAGTTCTAGGAAATAAAACCTACCTTTTTAATATTTTAACACGGGCTCTATGCATGGGTATGGCGGGGCTTGGAAGACTAGCATACCCCATACCCATAGAGCGTGGCCTCCGGCATGGCTGTCCCGCTTCCTCCATCCTATTTAACACATTTATTAACCATATATTCGATGGGGTAGAACATCTAGGGTGTGATGTACATGGGTGCACCGACACGTTAGCGGCAAGGCAACCACTATGGGTGTCAAGTCAGTTACACGCGGACGGCGCTGGGTGCACCTAGGTGCACCGACACGTTAGCGGCAGGGCAACCACTATGGATGCCAAGTCAGTTATACGCGGACGGCGCTGTTGGTATCAAACGCTCGCTCAATAACCTACCTGCCATGTTCGCCCACTTCTAGCACTGGGCGGAGGACCATTTTGTGGGGTTTGGGGTACTTAAGTGTGGGGTGATGGTATTGGGCCGACGAGACCGCGTTTCGCGGACAAGCCGCCCGACGGCAGTTTGTGGAGGGGGGACGGGTACCGGTTGTAAATGAATATAGGTATTTGGGTACGGTTCGGATTTAAGTGTGCGGCATACAGTAGACGACCGGGATAAGAAGGGGATGAGCACACGAGCCATGGAGGTGCTCGATTCGGTCTTACGCGGTGGACGGGAGATAATTCCTATCAATTTGCGTGTCTATCTTTAAAAACTGTATACTACCAGTTCTAACTTACTTTTACTAGTATAGTGTGAAGTATGGGGAGTGCTGGATAGAACTATTCTAGCGGCGCAAATAAATAACAACACCGTACTCAATCAGTGCGTGCGGCGCCTTATTAGGGTGGGTTAAAACTCCCGTGGGTGACCAATGCACCGATGATGCGGGAATTGGATACTGCGCCCATGAAGGCTACGCCCGCTGCGGCGCGGGCTCGGGGGTTGCTGAAAGCACCCGACTTGAATACATGTATAACCCATTTAGTAGACCAAGCCGGGCGCGCCCTAACACGTGGACGTCGGGGACTGTGCGGTGGTTAGATCGACTAACTAGGGCGAACGTAGGGGCGGCTAGCTGAGGGGGCGCACCTTGCACTTGAATGAGTGGAGCCCACTGTCTAGCGCGCACGATGCCGCTAATAAACTAGTAAAGGCATCGGTGTGGGGGCGTCACGAATCATCGGCAGCGTTAGCCCGTACTGAAACAATCATGGGGTATATATGTCAAGGCGTCTTATGCGTCGAACCCGTTGCCACAGTATACGGGGCGGGTGTCCTCGCGGAGGTTGTGGCCGGACTGCACATTATGATACAATTACGCTCCCGAGTATTTCCCACTGCCCGCCGATGAGTCCGTCATCATGCCATGCTGGAGCGGTTCCTTGAATGTCCTGCACATTGAGGATGTGAATATGAGAGTATCGAACGTATGTTGGTGGAGCGCAGCCCGGCCGAGGTGGGGGTATCAATGTTATTCTAAGTTGGGGCTGTTAGTTCCGGAGTTTAGGAATTTTATTGGCGTAGTGAGGTTATGGCGCAAACACATGAGGGCTTAACAACCTTTATTTTCGGCGGGGTCCCTCTCTCCCTTCACGGCCGCCTAGATTTTATTGGGAATGGGACGACAATTTTCCAGTTATGGCGTCGGGCCCTCTCTAGCATTGCCTTTTTTGTTTGTTGCACATGTATCGCATTCCCGAATGCTTTACTCCGCGGGATGGGGCTTGCCCCACTCGCATTACTCGAATGGGCCATTGCCCAAACGGGTAGGGCGGACCTTTCGTGGTCAGTGCCGGATATTTTGATGGCAGTGTTTTAGATGGTGGTCCAACAGTGTTGGAAATTTCATCACTGGCCCCTAGTTAGTATTGCGGAATGCTTCGGCAATTTGCTTATTAATTAACTATGACGGAGCGTCTCTTACCCAGGGCGGCTTCCATAAGTGCTGGCTAGCTGCCTCTAGACTGCTGTCGTAGACGACGTAACTGCTTTCACTGGTGTCAGTCCTGTCCCGGGGGCGAAAAAGACAATGGTCGTCCCCGACAGATACTCCTCGTCAGAGATTTAACGGAATCCTTGGGAGCCTGCCGACATCGAAGCCAAACCAGTGAAGAACTGGGTCCGGACAGCGGCAAGCACCACTCGTCGCGACAGTGCCTACGGCGGGTTGATTAAGAAAGGTTGAGTCTAGACCCACCACGACCTCCCAGCTCAGAAGGCTTAGACGACCCTAAGCTCTCCCTTTTTGTAAATTGAAATTGAAATTCGTTCCATGTTCATCCGCTCCTCTCCGCCGCCCGGACCGAGTTGTCCTCAGGGCCTCCCATCTCTTACCTGTATTACAGCTCATACTACCGGCCATCCTCTTCTGTTTCCAGCCCGTCCTCCTTCCATTTCAGCCTTGGGCCGCCCCTCACGTATACTATCTCCGACTTTGCCCCTTTTCGGAGCCCTCCACGAAGGTGTGGGGTGTCCCAGCTGACCTGTCCTGCCCAAAGTGGTATCCGCGGCTGGCGTGACTGACGGGCACTCCCTCCATGCACAACTATCGCTCGCAACGCTACGTAACACTCCGGCACATGTGTGCAACTGGCACGTGGAGCTGGGGTAGGAGGAAAACACTGACACCACGCCGAGGACGGAAATTCAGCGGTGACTCGAGCGGTGGAGTCGAGATGGTTGTGTGGGTGTTGAGTAGTAATAGATTACACTGGTCTGTTATGATCTACTGATCTGACTGTAAGGCCACCAGCTGCAGTGTTAGACAGACTGCCCACTGAGAGCTGCATGTGTTGCGCCGATATTTGGCAGTAGTACTTAGGTATAGTACATACATGGCATAATTTATTAAGGAGCTGAGAGCTCCCCCAGGAGCCCAGTTCCTGGAGAGCCATCAGCAGGCGTGAGGCGAACATGCCCACTCTAGAATGACCTAAGATGGTCATGCAACTCTGGGCACCACCTCAGCCAGTAGTTTAGAGACAGCAGCCGCCAGAATGGCGGCTCAACATGCTTTATATACTAGAATACAGCAGTGCCAAGGTGCACCAGCTAGCATCCCCAGCTAAGCCCATATCCAACATGTGTAGCTGTTGATAGTACTAAGGGCTCTGTTGAGCCCTGAGAACTGTAACAGATTCTAAGCCACCCTCAGCTGCTGCTTGTCTGCAAGGCAACCTGCACCAACTCCAAAAGTGGGGCTCGCGGTGAATTAATCGCCTCAACGCCGACTAATTCGTCGAGCCGTGCTCAACAGCGGGCTCGCGACACGCTGAAAAAACAACGGACTTGGGACTTCTCAGCGGGTCCCAAGTGATCCAGGACTGTTTCGCCCTCAAAGTGACGCGAAGGCCCATAACCTACGCGGAATCTGACACGTAATAAACCTACTCACTAAACCCACTCATGTGTGTGTGAGTGCACAGCCGGAGGGTCAGTTGTTGGAGAAAACGAAGTCATTACAAGCTCTGAGGAGCTGAGTGACTAGTAAGGACTACTGCTCCAGCCCCAGTGCGTGCCCTGATGAGCTCCGAGTCCGGAGCTCCAGGCTCAAGGCCCGTGCAGCATGCTATTGAGGCTCATATGCGCGATGAGCGCGCACATATCCAGAATATCTAAGTGATCTAGTCGGTAATACTAGAGGTGCATTGCCAGCCTACCATCAGCAACCATGCACAACGCACACGGCACGAGCTATGGTCTAGTGTAGAGCCCCATGCGGCCACCGCGTCTGCTATCACAGTCATACAATGCAAGGGGATCAGGCCAGGCCGCCTTGCTTCTGCTCCAAAGCATCATCTTCGTCATTGGTTCTCAACTGGCATCCAACAGTTCACATGCTCATGAGGGTGTACCTGCACAGCAGAGCACCAAGGCGGGGTGGTCAGCTACATCCTGGGCTGACAGAACCCCCCTTCCCCCCTTGCTGCCACCACATACACACAGGCACACACACATTTACGGTTGCACTCGACCCCAGCAGCCACCAACAGACCAGAGGGCGCGGGGTACGTACGTCTGGGTCTCCACTTGGGAGATGCCCTCAATGGCACCCAGCTTGGCCAGGAAGTCCTTCTCGGGCGCAAACTCCTTGCCCTCCCAGTCACCAAACTTGTCCGCCTCCAGCGCGACGATGACCTAAGCGGAAAAGCAGGGAGTGAGAGCAGAAGAGGAAGTGCCGGGTGTTTACAAATGCCCCCCCCCCCCCCCCCCCGAAAAAAAAGGCCCCCCCACCGCGCCCCTTTCCGGAGCCCCACGCAAACCCAAGACGTCTTCCACTGACCCCAGACAACCCGATACACACACCATCACCCATGAATCTCGCAGATCGATGCTGATAGAGTACGGTATACGGGGTATGGAGTGTGGGGGAGCGTTATGATATTCAAGTGGCTTCTTGTGCTGCGCCGGTTGGGCTAATAGCGTCTGTCGACGATTGCCCGGGGGCAACTGCAAGGAAGGGGGCGGCGGCGGCGGGGGAGGGGGGGGGGGGTAATACGGCACACGACCTTGAAGTCCATGCAGCTTCCGCAGACAATGCGCTGCACGCTTTTCAAGCCGGGCAGAGCCTTCAGCTCCATCAGCGCACCCTCCAGCAGGCTCTGCGCGGCGGTGAGCGACGCCTTGTCCGCGTCGGCCGACCACTTGGCGCGCCACTCCCGGGCGACCGTGTCGAAGGAGACGTTATCCGTGATCGCCGGCATCGTGGCGGCCCGTGAGTGGCTGTGAGTTTAGGTGATGGAGCGCGGTGCGTGGCAGGTGAGGTGGCGAGAGGCGGGTGTGCTACGTTGGGGGGCACGAGCAGATTGGCACGAGGCAATGCGCGCGTTGCTGGTTGGATGATGAACCAGGTGCTGCTGTACGCACAGATAGCGGTTGTGCGGCCTGCTTGACAGGAGACGAGACTGCCCTGAGGCGGAGCGGTGCTGCTGTGCTGCGGGTGTACGCGAAATCTAACCGCGAATATAAATAAGGCAAATAAATGTTGAAAGAATTGAACACATTCTCCTTAGCGACTGTATCCTCACATGAATCCATCATATATGATTTAGACATATATATGCATAGTGCGCTTTTGTGAAAGCCCTTATGTAATTAATATATACACATATCCCTCTCTTTCAACACATTATCCTTAGCGACTGTATCCCCACATCAATCCATCATATGACATAGATATATATAAATATCCCTGTAAGGTAATCATATACATGTACATTTGGTGTGTATACACAGGTATCTATCAAAGCAGCACGGCACGCTCGAGACAATGAAGTCTGCATATCGCAATCGAGACGTTATGATTCCAGAATACGATCGTTTTCCCGCGATACATCGAACGGTTCTCGCGGCTCGCGAGTTTGTAAAATACATAGTTTTATGCTTTGAAATATTATTTGTCGGCGTCTCGTCTCGAAGAATAAAACGAAAACGAAAACGAGAAAACGACGGGGCGTCCCGTCGTTTTCGCCTCCCCGAGTCCCGCGGGCGAAAAAGCCCTGACGAGCCACCGACACGCGCGAGACCTGTATGTCGTTGTCCGCCCTTTCTTTGTCGCCGGACCGCTTGTTGCTCACCGAGTCGCGCTGCCATAACCAGCGGTTGCGATACAGCGCTAAGAAAGGCCATCCTACGCCTGACAGACGCTGCCCGCACCTCTTCAGCGGACGAAAACGCGCGCCAGGACGGGAGGGGAAGCGATGGCGTCTCAGTCGGCGACGGCGGCGAGCGAGCTGCCGGGCTGGCTGTCGGCGGCGAGCGGCGGAAGGCGGCAGCCGGTCAGACTCGCGCCGAGGCATATGCCCGGCCGCGGCGGGTGCGCTCTGACCCCCCTTTGCAAAGGCGCCAAATCACGCGAGTCACCCGGTGTATCGGCGCGCTGCAGCGTTAACAGTGCGCGGGCGATGGGGACGAACCAAAGCCGCCTGTCGATTTGACTCAGGCGACTAATAAATCCGTGTAATTACGTGGCACTGGCTATCGTTGCTGACTACGCAATGCCGGCGGCGAGCCACTACAGGGGGTGGGGCGTGGTGGCGGAGGAGCCCATCCAGCGCGGGGCGCCGCTGGTGAGCGTGCCGCTGGACGCCATGCTGACCGTGGACAGTGCGCGGAGCAGCGCGCGCCTCGGCGCCCCCGTCGTCGCTGGCCTGTCCGACTGGCAGGCGCTCTCGCTGCACCTGCTGTCGGAGGCCACCGCGGCAGACGACAGCGCTTGGTCGCCCTACCTCAGGATGCTCCCCGACCAGGTGCGCCCCGCCACGGTAGCCACGCCCTTCGTGCTGTTGGTGTTGCTGCAGCTGTCGCTGATGGCTGGCCACGTGCCTCAGAGGGAGCACCCACTGATGTGGCCCAGCGAGTGGCGCGGCGCGCTGCTGGCGGGCTCCCCCATGCTGAGCCGCCTGGAGGGCAGACTGCGCATGGTGGAAGAGGTGCAGTCCCTCCCCTCCTCCTCATCCTCACCACATCTCACGCACAGGTGCCCATTGTGTCTACCCCCCCTTCCTCTTCCCCCTTCCCCTTCCCCGACCACCGATCCCCCCCCCCCCCCCCCCCCCCCCCACCTAGAAGAAAACCATATCATCATCATCATATATCATCAGAACTGCAACGGATGTTCCTATAGGGTGCATGCAAGCCCGATTTGAGGCTTATAGTAAGGGATCTTATCACTGGGTCAGTTCCAGTGCACCAGGCGATACGGCGCGCACATCCGAGTTGGCAGCATGCGTGGCGGTGCATTTCCGCCTGTCATGAATGGCTGCCTCAGCGGCCAGGGCAAAGGGGGGGGGGGGGGGGGGGGGGCTGGGGCTTCACACATTACAGGTTAGGCTGGGCGCATCATCGCAGCGCCGCTCAGAATCCGGCGCTGTTTATTCTGGTCTGATGCGGAGGCCTCAGTCTGTCTGGTTTGGTTTGGTTTGGTTTGGGGGGGGGGGGGGGGGTGAGTTGCGCCTAGGCGGCCGCCAAGCGGCAGGTGGAGGGCGCGTTGGTGGCGACTAGGCCCTTGCGTGTCCACATGGGGTCCGCGAGGTACGAGGCGTGGCTGTTGAGCGGCCGCCGCCAGTTGGACGGCTTGCGCGTCAGCGGCGGCAGGCTGAGCGCAAAGGCGCCGTCGCTGCCCGCCGTGCGCGCGGGCTCGCTGCCCAGGATGAGCGCCGCCTGCAGCTTGGGCAGCGTGGGGACCTGCGGCACCCGCACGGGGCGCGCACCCACCACCGCCACCGGCTGCGTGGACTTGGTGTGTGCGTGCTCCAGGCGCGCCTTGTAGATGGCGTTGCCGTTGCTGACGCGCGCCTGCGAGCCCCATGTGGGGGGGGGGGGGGGCTCAGTGCTGCGAAACGTAGGCGCTCCTCTCAACTTGATCGCAAATAGGACAGCCTACCGCCATGCCCCGCTTGCTCTTCCCGGGTATGGGTGCCGACACGCCGACAAGAACCCGGAATATGGGCTTCCATGATACCTTTGCTGACTGTCGCAACGGTGTTACTACCGCATTTCGTATGCGTCTGATCTCTGCTGATAGGTAGGGGCAGGTTCTTGGTACCGCAGAGTGGGGGAAGGTAGATGTCGCGTCGCAGTGGACAGTGCAGAGCGCGACACGGTCGGCACGATGCACTGTCTCGCAGGCCCAAGGCGCATCTACTGCAAAGCTTCTGTAGGCACCGGCTTCGCAGGCGCCCCGGATATGTGCCATCACGATACGGCGGTTACGGTTTTGGGTGTCGGCGCGGGTCCGCGGCAGTCAGGGCGCTTGTGCGCCCCTAACACATCTCCATGTAGCAATGTGTTGGACTGACGGCACAGGATTGGAGCCCAGAGATAGGACTTTTTTTTCGCCTCCGGGACAGGACTGGCACCAGTGAAATAACCCTTGCAGCGTCGCTACGACGGCCCTTTATGCAGCGGTCTAGTTACGGAAAGCCCTGGGTAGGCGACGCTCCGTTATTGTCATCAAGCAAATTTCCCAAGCATTTTGCAACACTAATTGGATGCCAGTGACGGAATTTCCAACACTGTTGGATCACCGTCTAACACACTGCCATCAAAATACCCAGCGGGACTGACCAGGAAAGGTCCGCCCTACCTGTCTGCTGGGTGTCGGCCCATTCGAGTAATGCGAGTCGGGGCAAGTCCCATCCCACGGAGCATAGATGGGATGTTAGGGACGATGTTGCTATGCCGGGCGAAGGTGTGTGTGGGAAGGGGGGGGGGGGGGGGGGGGGGGGGGGGGGGTTTACCCTCTCCTTGGAGTGCCCATCTGCCAACTTGGCCAGCGCGGCCTGGCGGCGGCGCGACAGCGCGTCCGCGGCCTTGGCGTACTCCGCCTTGAGCGCGGCGCGCTGGCGCGCAGCGTACGCCGGCTGCGCTCCGCCGAAGCGCTGCAGCTGGGCCGCCTCGAGGGAATCGATCGTTGCCTGCACGCAGACGAGACCATGCCGACTTTTGGTAAGATGGCATACATACTGCAGGTACACAAGCAATGCAAGCCGGCTGGAGGGTCGTCATGTACCATATGTGCGTGCTGAAATATCTGTCCATATAGATATATATGTGTATGTATATATATGTGTGTGTATCTGTACTGTACA
>VCJN01001496.1:0-13300 GCA_006384855.1 Tetraselmis striata
TTTCAGCTTCATATCCGATAAGTTTATCGCACCGCCGCCAAAATTTGAATTCCGTTCCCCAAAGCTGCCAGACTGCAATATGGTGGCGCAAAGCTACAAGGTAAAAGCCTATCGCGACGTGTTGTACCTACCCGGATCAAATATGTGTAGACAAATCTAAATCAATACACAATGCAACTTCCTGACATCCTTTTCTTGCATTTGTTATTCAGAGGAATCCTTCCCTATCCGCCGAGAATTTCTCAGTATCCTTTCCAGTGGTTGCCAAGGTATGACCTCAACGCTCAGCGAAGAGTTTGAGCCCCTCGCTCTGACCATGGGCGACTTCAAGGAGCAAGTTGCACTATTCGAAGGCGGGGAGAAGCAGAGTTTGGCGGATTCATGTTCCTACAAGCCAGAGATCGACGTAATCATCAAGTTTCTGGGCGCCCAGGGCGCGCGTCAAGCCAACATCGACGGCAGCCACAGACGGGAGGCGAAACGCATGGTGAAAGAAAACTATCCGGAAATCTACAAAGCCAACAAAGGCATCCACCTCACGTCGGACAAGATGTACATCGGCCTTTCGCCGGAAGTCTGCCGCTACATGTCTATGAAGCTCAACGAGGCGGGTCATACCGTCGTGGGAGACACGCCGATGCACAAACTCCTGGCGAGCGACCCATTCTCTCAAATTGTTATAAAGCTGACCGTGGGAGCAAATAGGCGTAAAGTGTGACAAAAAATCGTTCTGTCGTCAGCGGGTTAAAAATATGACTGTCAGTGGGACGAAACGGGTTGTCATCAGTGGGACGAAACGGTTTGTCATAAGTGGGACGAAACGGTATGTCATCAGTGGGACGAAACGGTATGTCATCAGTGGGACTAAACGGTCTGTCATAAGTGGGACGAAACGGTCTGTCAACAGTGGGACGAAACGGTCTGTCAACAGCGGGACGAAACGGTATGTCATCAGCGGGACAAAACGGTCTGTCATCAATGGGGCGAAACGGTCTGTCATCAGCGGGACGAAACGGTCTGTCATCAGTGGGACGAAACGGTCTTTCATCAGTGGGACGAAACGGTTTGTCATCAGTGGGACGAAACGGTATGTCATCAGTGGGACAAAACGGTATGTCATCAGCGGGACAAAACGGTTTGTCATCAGTGGGACGAAACGGTATGTCATCAGCGGGACGAAACGGTCTGTCATCAGCGGGACGAAACGGTATGTCATCAATGGGGCGAAACGGTCTGTCATCAGTGGGACGAAACGGTATGTCATCAGCGGGACGAAACGGTATGTCATCAGAGGTACAATCGTTCGGAATTTTGAAATCGGTGCAATTGTTTATGCAGAACCTTCGCAGATGTTACGAGAGCTGGTATGCAGATCAGGATGCAACTCGCCCCGGCTTTAGGGCACTTCCGCAAATCAGAGTCGTGAAGGAGTTCAAGCAAGAAGTCTGAAGTTCTTCAAGTTGAACTTGAGAAGATCGGCATCAAAGATGAGAAGTGCAGCGAGATGTTATGACCTTTGCTCGCGCCCACAACGGTAAGCTGTGTACATGATGAAGATTTATCGTGGTGTTAATGCAGCTAGATTCTGACAATTGATTTGCGCAGTGTTTTTGAGCCCCTTGAGCAGATTTCTGAAGCCGACCGGCATGTGGACCTCGGGGTTCGAGGATGGGACGAAGCCAGAACCAAACTCGGAGACCTATTTATGTACTACCAGCAATAACTCGATAGACTCGGGCGTCTCAATTACGGCATGCAACTCACCCGGAAGGAAGTGAGGAAGGTTTACGAAGCAGTTCGGAAGCCTATCAATGCAATCCTCGATAACAAGAAGTACGGCTTCGGCAAAGACAGAGCTCACTTCCGAGTCGCCCTCATGGAGGTAAGTTGTGACCTTCCCTAGTGTCTTAATCACATGGAATACTATCATTCCTTTCTCCGTACTGAAGTTTGTTTTTTGACCCATGATGTTGGCTTTGGACACCATGCGCCCTGGCTAGACGAGCCGTCTCTTGCCAAGCAGAGCGACAACGCGGATCTCCCTGTGGGCCAGATGTACCTGGTGGTTGGACTGCTCATCCAAGGCGAGCACAGTGTGACCCCGAGCCTCTACGAGCTGGTGGATGACATAAAGCATGCCGGCGACAATGGCCCCATGGCTGTTACGCACACCAACGCGGAGTGGCTCGCGATGATTGAGACCTTGAGGTTTCGCGATCTGTTGCGTCGAGCAAGCATCAAGCTCATGAATGCCATTGACACGGCCAAGGGCAGGGAGGCAATCCAACTGCTGACGCCGGACGAACCGGCCAGGAACTGGGGGAAATATCTCTCGGACCACATCATCGATTGGGATGTGCAAGACACAGTGTCGGATGAGCAAGCGGCCGCTCGCCTTGACGCCATCACCCAGTTCCGAGCCAAGGTTGATGACCTCGGCCCAACAGGCTTCCCCAGAAAGTTCCAGGATTTGTTCAAAGGTGCTCATCGCTCCGGTCCTTTGATGGTCTTGATGACCCCTCCTGCCAGATGGGGGGGACATGAAATCCGCCGATTGTCTCACACCACTACCGGTTCGAGAGCATATCGCGGCCACCAACACCACCATCAGGAGTGAGGCGTATCGCATCAAGAATCATATGCCGGACTTGGTCATCTCCTTCTTCACATAGTTTGCTCTTCTGGCATGTGCGCCGGAGCTTATCGCGGTTTCCGCTCCGAATGTTTCTAATGAGCTGTGGATATCGATGAAGGTAACTAAGATCTTAGTGCAACCACAAATGCTCTTCTGAATTTTCATTGTGAGCTATTAACCCGAATCGATTTCCTAATACACACATGCCGAGGCACTTCCGGTGATGCCCAAGGGCCAAGAGGTCGACAAGGATGACAAGGTCTGGTTGAACACGGAGCTTTGCAAGACTTGCATTGTGGAGGGGGACTTCAAGGCTCCCGCGACAAAACAAGCCGTCGCGGACGCCATGTCGGCAGTTCGAGCAAAAAAGGCAACAGTCTTCATTGCCGACGCGCTTTTCGGAGCTGGTTCGCACACATGGGACTCGAAGGATGTTGCGTGGGGCACGGACGAATTCAACGACGTGTTTGCTTTCGCCAGGCAAGACACCCCCCACAACCCCGGTGCGTAGATGAATGTGCTTTCATTTATCTCATTCCCGATTTTCCCCGCGCAGGCAGTTGAATATCCTGACTGGATCTTCTGACGTCCACACTGCTCTCGATGGGTGCCATTTCTTCATTCACCTCTCTGACCAGCAACTTGGATCCGCAATCACAGCCGTTCAAAAACAAGCTGAGGACCTCATCTATCACGTCCTGACTTGGGCCAAGGATTGCGAGATGAAGATGGGCAGTTCTCCGCGTCACGACGCTGAGTACTACTTCTACGTCAAGAAGCCCCCGCCAAGCATCATAGCTGACAACATCCGTTTCGATGATCCCCAAAGGTGAGACTTGATCCGTGGAAAATAGCCGGCTTGTATTTATTTACTCGCTAAGCCGGTTAGGCCTTTCCAGGTTCTCTACATCCATCATGTTGGGTCACTTCAAAGACAGTTCGAAATTGAAGGACGAGAACAAACAGACGGTGAACAAGTACCAAAAGCCTATCGCTCTCTTCGCCAAGCTCCTTAAGATGGCGGCGACAGGCGGGACAACAATCGTCGACGTCACAGCCGGAACCGGGACAACCGCGGTGCGTGAGGGGTGCAACCCGGGTGAGTGTCTTAATGGGATCAACATAAAAAAATTAACGCCTTGTGCGGTTTGCCACGCCTTTTCCAGGTCGCTGCGGCCTTTTCCGTGTGGTGGGACCATATGCATCCGAGCTACTCGTTCACACACATGCACTTGAAGACGATCCTCATTGACAACCAGAAGACGCAAATCGTTGGGATGAAGTCCAGGATGACCTCATGGTTCAAAGAGAAGCCATGGGACGAGACTCAAAGATTGCGTCCAAATGACTTCGAGAAGTGGCCGGGTCTACCCCTTCCAATGACCGTGGGAGAGGAGTTCGCAGAGCGCCTTGCGGCGGAGAAGAGGAGGCAAGAGGCGGCAGAGCGCCGAGGGGATTGTGTGATCAAAGATGATGATATGTAGTACAATTCCGCAAAATTAGCCGCTCGTATGTTTTGTCCCGGTTTTGACAGAGTTTCAGCCCCGGACGGCACAAACTACTTGTAGCCATCGCGGCCCCCGCACCTTTTTTTTGTCCCACTTGGACAAAGTTTCAGCCCCCGATGGCGCAAACTTCTTGTAACCAACCCGTTTCCTTCACTCTTTTGATTTGTCCCTGTTTGGACGGAATTGGTTTCCCCGACTTGGCACAAAATGAACCAACCGTCATTCATATTAGCTTTCAATCCCGCTGCTGCCCCCAAACCCTAATTTAGACCTAACCACAATGCACCGCGTGCCTCGGTGCAAAATAGGTTGCATTACTGTTTTGCTACCAGTTAAGCTGCTCGTCGTCCTCATCTATGTAGCTCGTCCTCGCCCTGTTCCCCATCCTCGCCCTTTTCCCCTTCCTCTATCTCCTCCTCGCCTTCCGCACTGTCGCTGCTATCAAAACCGCTCATTTCGTCACGCGCATCGTCTTGGCGCTCGCGCGCACTTGAATCTTGCCCTGAGGCGATCTTAGCGTCCGCAACCTTGACGTGGGCACCTAGCACACTTAGCTCAGCTTCAGCCACGTCTTCGGCTAACTCTGTCTTGCGGCACATGGCGTTCGCCACCTCCTCCTCTGCCTTGTTTACTTGCTGCTCCTTTTCTTCTGCCTTCGCTGCTGTCTCCAAGGCAGCGCCAGCCCTCTGCAAAGTTGCTGGCGTTACCTGCTTCTTGGGTAGCTTGGGTTCGGGCTGGCCGCCTGCTGCAGCCCGCAAGGTTCCTTGGAGCGTTGCAGGCGCGGGGTTGTCATGGCTCTCTGCTGCGCTGAGGGTTGCAGCCACCGGAGTCGTCCTCAGCACCGTTGGCGTCACTTAGCGCGGTGGGGACGGGCTCGGGAGGTTCACGAAAATACACAGCATCCTTAGTGACGTCTGGATCCAATGGGTAGATGCATGTGTTCATGTATGCAGACTTGACGGCTTTCTCGCTCAACGGCCATTCCCAGACACACATGCCATCTAGCTCTGGGCATCCGGGGTAGACCAGGAGCGAGACTAGTAGCTCCTCTGTGATGATATTCAATTGATTCTCGTCCTTGAGGTTCCGCCACCACTCCAGGAATTCAGTCCAGCCATCCTTCAGGTTACGCATAGGTTGCTGGTCAAGTGGCTGGGCAATGTGTGTGGCGTGGGGAGGGAGTACGAGACAGTCCACGTTGTTTGCTGCCAATAGATCCAGCGTGTCAACCTTGGTGTGCCCGCTGGATGAAAACCCACACATAAATGTAAGACGATAATTGCAAGTTATCCATGCCATCTTTTGAGCTGGTAGAAGTCGCCAAGTGCAAGCTAGCTTACTCACCTGAAGTTGTCAATGATCAGCAATATTTTGCTTGTGCGGTGTATTTCCGCTGTGTAGGGCAGGAACACCGTCTCTACCCAGCAGTGGTAGAGGTCGCCGTCCATCCACGCATTCTTCTGTGTTGTAAGCTCGGCGTCCCTCAGAATGGTGTTTGATAAGTCTAGCTCGTCCCACCAATCTGGCATGTTTTTCCACTTCACAATAAGAAGAGGTATAAGCTGTGTGCCATCAGCGACAATGCCAGGTAGAATAGTGATGGAGAACCGCGATGCGCTTTGCAACGGGTGTGTACGCTTGGCCCCCTTCCTAGTGATGACCCGCTCCACTCTCCCATCAAGTCTAAAAGAGGTCTCATCTAGATTGAAGATTCGGCTAGGATCCAGCGGACCATGTTCTTTCTCAAATTCAGCGATGGCATTGTATAGTGTGAGCATATCATTTATTTCTGGTTACAAGCCATCGCTTGGGGTCTAAGCGGTCCGCTACCCGCGCACGAAGCTCAGGGTGGCGGCGCATGAAACCGCGAAACCATTTTCTAGATATCTTCCCTCGTTTGATCTAGATCTTGGCGACAGGGTCTTTATCATAGCCACGGCTTTTAATGATGTCCAGCGCGTGCTTCTTGACGGCTCGCTTGCTTAGCGCCAGCCCACGGCCTGCCAAGATTAGGACGCACTTTGCCATTAACGATTCGTCCTCACGGGTCATGGTTGTTGGGCGGGTTTCAGCAGCAACAACATGAGTCTTGCCTTGTTTCATAGCCTCTCTTGCCCTCTTGACAGCAGCGATAAGCGTCGTTCTGTTCACGCCATAGCTCTGCAGCTTTGGCCGGCTTTTCGACACCAGCAAGAACAAGTTTAACAGCATGCTCCAGCGCGCGCTTTGCCTTCTCACCGACGTTGTAGTCACCTCGACCGTTAGAGGGGTCACTCGACTGACTGAGGGTTCTTTACGGAGTCGACCTCGCCCACGTTTTGCGTCGGTGGCGGCCTTGCGGGTTGCCGTGTGCTTCGTGGGTGGGCGGCCACACGAGCGCGCTGGGAATTGTCCCGACCTTTCCCTCGTACGACCGCGCATCGCGGCGCGCGATGGCCCACCCGCCATCGAGCTGGCTGACTGGCGAGCCGGCTATGTCGTCCCCCAGGGACTTGGGCAGCCACGCCCCGCCTTGACCGACTACCACGGCCTCTAAGCGGCACTGCAAGGACGGTGGTGAGAGTTAGTGGCGACGCACGGCCACGTGCAACCGGATGATTTTGATGTGTTGAAACGCGCGCCCATATTTATTTTCCCGCGACCCGGGAAAAAATGCTGACCCCCGTCGCGTCACCCCCGCCTGGCACACACCAGGAAAGGCCATCGGGGGCGGCCCTCCGCCCTCAGGTAGCCCTACTCAAGGGCTATCGGACGCGCCATAGACAGCTCCTAGTAGTGGCCCAACGGCTCGACAGCTAGGGCTTCTAGGGAAGGTGTTGAAAAATAGGGCATGTTGAAGGATATGGCCTTTTTCTCGCTATATCACTGGCCTACAGTTCCATGATTTGCATTATTTGCCAGCCCTTTGAAGTATCAAGTTGAGTCTGGTTTTGCCAAAAGGTCGCGCAGGCTGGTTTACACTGTCAAGAGCCGAAACTGGCAGGATGGTTTAGCGAAAGCGTGGAGGGAAAACGGAGTCAAGGGGGGGCGCTGCGTGGAACCCACCGAAAATTGGAAGATGACAGGCTCAGCTGTTATGGCTGCTTTTATGTCTACTCGTGCTGCACCCAAAAAAGGCGCAACGACAGGTGCCTAGTTCCCGTACCATTGAGCAGCACTTGTAGCTAAAAAGCGGTTAGGTCAAGGGAGGAAGCCCCATAAATAGTTTAGATCACTTCAAGTTGAGTCTGGTTTTGCCAGTCACGAGCGAACGGAGAGAGCGGTGGATTGACGGAGAAGGGGTAGCGCTAGGTCATGAAGGAGGCACCGGGAAGGCCACCGCTGCGGAGTCCTGTTGGACTTGGAAGTGGCGGAGGGGGGCGATGTGGCCAAAGAAGAACCATGCGCCACGTGAAGGAAGAACGTTGTGGTCGATGTAGTCCAGAACGACGTCGGAGTTAGTGTCCCAACCACCTTGGTAGCGAATGTGGGGCAGTGGTACTCCGATGGCGTTGGCCGCAGACGCTGCTCCTTTGCGAAGGCTGTGTGAGGTCCAGGAAGTGCCGGCGGGAGGGGCAGCACCGACAAGACGGACGGATGTAGACAGCCAGTCCGACATTGTAGCGGCAGTCCAAGGTTTTGACTGCTCGCTCGGGGTGACCGCCCATAAGTTTGTTTCAGCCATGGCAACAAGAACATGGGGGACAGACAGTACGTGGTCGATTACTTACATGAGCTAGTAGCAGAAGGCAGTACGTGGTCGATGAAATGATGCAGGAGACGTGCAACTCGGGGGTGCTCTGACACCGGAAGGAGCAGCACGCGCAGGTCGTCCGGGCCTCGTCGGCCAGCGCGGCCTTTCTCGCGGTACACCTGCAGAGTAATGTTGTAATCGTCGACATGCACATCCCGCACTCGGCAGGTAGGACACGCCAGTAAGTCCCTTGGCAAAGAGCATGAAGTTGACAACCGAGGCCACGAGGGCTCCGAAGTCGTGTTGGTACTCAGGGGTGGGAGCAGACACAATCAGCTCGGCCTTTGTGACGAAGCGGTAAGCTACATCAGCGGGCAGAGGAACTCGCAAAGGGGCGGCTTCCAGACGGCGCTGCCGCAGCATCAGCCCACGCCTTGCCGAAGTGAGGTGTAGGCTGTCCTTGACGATTGGGTCGAGGTTGTGCAGCTCGAAGAACGTGTTGATTGCAGACATGTAGGGTTGCAGTGACTTAGCTTTAATGTGCCCTCGCTCACCAATCCAGGCAACGTATCGTCCGGACGACAGTAGCACTGGTCGCCTCCAGCGGGCTGATGTTCTCGGAGTCGTGGCAGAACTCCGCGAACTGAGACAGTCTGCCGGAGTGGCTCTTGAGTGTCTGAGCGGTGAGGGAGCTAGAGAGCATGTCGAGTGTCCGTTGTCCTAGCTCGTAGTCTGAGCCGAAAGCATCCTGCAGTCGAGATCGCAGTGAAGCAACCCAGGGAGCGACAGCTTCGGGCTCGTCAATTACGTAAGTGCGTCGTTATACCGACAGAGTTCCAGAGGTGCGACTACCATTTGCAAAGTACTCGGCAGCAGCGGTTAGATTCCCGGCGGCTGGCCGGTAGTTGCTGGACGGGTTTGCAGCAGCACCAGTACCGGTTTGCGGGGCTAGGTTCAGGTAAGAGGGCCGCCCCGCGCGCCCTTCGCGCTCGTAGCACCTGTCACGTGCGTAACGTACACGCGCGAAGCTTGGTCGTTGCGAACCAGTTGTAACACGCAGTGTGACAACCGACGGACGCAGGGATGGAATGGTACGGGGGGCGGTTGGTTGAGCCGCCATGTGCAGGTGTGCGGATGGTTGAGCCGCACTCGGCTGTAGCTGTAAGAAGCGCCGCACCGAGGAAGGTCTAAATGAAATCTGTAAGGGGGGGGGGGGGGGGGTGGGTCAGGTCCTGAGGTCCTGACACAGGGCGCTCATCCCGCCGTTGAGCTGCAAGGGTGCGTTTTGCGGCGGTCACCGAAATGTGGCCTCGCAAGGCTCCAGCAGCTCCGACAAACGGCGCCCCACACCGTCACTCGTGCTCACCTTCGCGGCCACGCTTGCGTCCACCGCCACGTCCTCGTCCACGTCCGCGACCTGCAGCTTCGGCCGCCACCCGAGCAGTAGCGGTTGCTTTGGCGTTGCTGGCCACAGTCGCCTCGAAGACGCGACGCTCGTAGTCCCTCATGAGGTCCCCAAAAATCGCGGAACCCAGATGCTCAGAAGCATGCTGAAAGTGCTGAGCTCGCAGCACGTCCAGAACAACTTGGTCACCGTGCACACGCTTGACCTCATTAAGCCTCCGTAGGAAGGCCAAACGAAAGCGAAACGCCTTGTCGATGGATTCGGCGTGGTTCCTGATTTGCAGCAGGGACGTAAGGCAACAGCTCGTCGAGAGCCACGAAAAGTGCGGACATGTGGGCGCCGAAACACGACATCCATAGATACTCCTCGTGGACCAGCAGACGCCGGTCATCCTGCTTGAGGTACTCGTTCGTTAGGTCGGTGCTCAGGGGGAAGAGTCCATCCACCCGGCTGACCGGCCGAACGGCCTCGTAACCATACTATGCTCTCTGCAGTAGTTCTGGCCCCGCGAGGTAGTCATCCTCGTCACTCACGGATTTTGCTCCGACACGGCCGCTCTGGGCTAGCTCTAGCAAGTCGGGGCGCTCTGCGGCTCCCCCGCTGCCTGTCGGCTGTCCCGCGATGCGCTGCCCGGAACCGGAACCATGTGCTCCTTCTCCATCAACAACGCGCTCACTGTAGCAAGCTCTCGCAGTAATGTAGAATGGGCCTTCATGTCTGCGTCGGCTAAACTCGAGCGTCGGCTCAACGACGGGTTCTTCTCCATCTGGCATGGTAACGCATGAGCGTACGGATGAGAATATCACACACGGGTGGTGAGCCGGGTGTGGTCTTGAACAATCTGGGGTGACCTTGCTCGCAACATGTTACGAGACAGTTTTAACATCGCTGCGTGGAACGCAGCGAAAACTAGAAGATGGCAGGCTCAACTGTTATGGCTGCTTTTATGTCGATTCGTGCTGCACCCAAAAAGGGCGCAACGATAGGTGCCTAGTTCCCGTACCACTGAGCAGCACTTGTAGCTGAAAAGCGGTTAGGTCAAGGGAGGAAACCCCATAAACTAGTTTAGATCATACATGTACCAGCAGCGAGCGTTTGCATTGCCAGCGCTTTGAAGTACCAGAGTTTTTTTTCCCATTACCAACAGCGAGTAGCGAGTACCAGTACAAGTACCAGCAGTACCAGCAGCGAGTAGCGAGTACCAATACCAGCAGCGAGCGTTCGCATTGCCGGCGCTTTGAAGTACCAGAGTTTTTTTTCCATTACCAGCAGCGAGTAGCGAGTACAAGTACTCATAGCCTCCCAACCGTGAGATCGTAATCGGACGGCTGTGTAATTAAGGACCGTGGGCGGGCGGGTGGGTGGGTGGGTGGATTATACTACCTAGTAGTACATGCCAGTAGATCAGCGCTTTAGTCATGCACCTATATGCCCGATCCGCTGCACCATACGGGTACCCGTGCGTACGGCAATAAAGCTCACCGTCGAAAAATCGACGCTTCGCTGGATAAGCTAAGGCCGGTAAGAATTGTATGTGTGTTTTAGGTGCCATATGTCGCTCAAAACAGAGCGGGGGTGCGGCGGGGGAGGGGGGGGGGGTTGTAGCTGGGCAAAGTTTGGTAGTACTTTCCGCTTTGCTTACCGGCTCCAACTAACCGCCGTACCGTACGCACCGCACAACCCTCGCCAGCACTGCCGCCGCCGCGCTAGGCCGGCATGCTGATGTTGCCCCGAGCGCAAATACCTATCAGTCCACAACCACGCCTACCTCACGTTGCCAGCCTTCGGCTTGGGTAGCTGACACCATGTCGGTATCCACCGTGGAGGGGGAGGTGGAGTGGGATGGCAGGGAGTTTTCGGGTTTTCCGATAAGCCCGTGATCTATCCCCTAGAGCAGGATTGGCTAGAGGCCCGTACCGCCGTGCGCAGCAAGCTGTAGAGTATGTTGTGAACGACATGGACCCTAGCCTACCCTTTGAGCTCGATGAACACATTGTAGTGGTCGTCGTGGAGTATATGAGATGTTCAGCTCGTCATCCTCGGGCAATAAGAGGCGGCATGTGACCGGCGAGTCCGGTGGCAGCCGCACGCTCCAAGACAACCTAACCTGTGGGATGCGATGGAAGAGGTGCCCACTCGGTCCCACTTCGAGTTGGCATGGTAGTGGGCACACGCCAGAGGGGGGAGGTGCAGCCATAGAACACTACTGCTGTATAATCGTGTGCTTTGTGCTCTCAATGCTGCCCTCATGCCTTGATATGCACACCTACGTACGTGTGTGGCAGTTGCCCCCTACACAATTTATGGACAATTGCAGCACCTTTCCAATGGACACTGGTGATGATAGTACTTTACACAGTACAACAGCCAGCTACAAAACTTATGGAGGGGCGGGTCAGATTAGGGGGGGGTACCTAAAACACACTAATAATTCTTACTGGCCTAACACACCGGTTCCCCGGGTACTCGCTTCATGAAATCCTCCCGGGGTTGAAGCTATTAATAGCGGGGTCACAATCCTGAGATGCAACTGCCGAAACGAGTACGAGTAATGATTAGTATCCGGTTGATACAGGCAAATATAACGTCATTTGATCAAAACTCAGAGCCCACGTGACCACCCGGTCTCGCCAACCCATCCCGCCCCACCGATGCCAATCGTACCCACCGGCCGGCACCATCACGCGCATACCGCGGTAGCAGCGCGCTAACATAGGCACATGGTGGCCTTCGGGTGCCTCGTCTTGTGTGTCGCGGGCAGGGATGGGGCTGACGGCGGGATGATGAGGTCGGAGCGCGAGCGATCACGTGCTATTAATACGCACGTAGCGCGTGCCACGTCGCCAAAAAGCGTTGCCACCTACACATCCCGGATTTGAGACCCGTTCGCGGTAAAAAACGAACCGAGTACCTACGCAAACCGGTAGTGTGAATAACCGGTTTAAACCACTCACAGACCGTACGGGTCGCACTAGGACAGAAACATTGTTGGGAAACCCCATATACTATAATCCGCCTCAAGTGGCGGGATTTTTTTCTGGATTTCTGTATGGATTTCTTGAATTTGAAACAGAAACATTGTTGGGAAACCCCATATATTATAATCCGCCTCTTGTGGCTGGATTTTCTTCTGGATTTCTGTATGGATTTCTTGAATTTTGCAGCTAGCACATGTAATCGTATAGTATAATCCTTCACCAGGTTATCCCCCACCGCTTGGGCGGGCCCGACGACCGTCCTCGGCCCTCCGAATCGCGGGCCCTTCCTCCGCCTCCACCCCCCGCTGGGGATGAAGGCGGGTATCGTGCATGGGTGGCGCCTTGGCAGCCTTGGCCCCGCCCGTGTTGCCACTGCCGCGGAGGAGCAGTGTGAGCTGGACACCGGCGTCTTACGTCGTTGCTGGTCCAGTCAAGTCCCCGTTGGCTGTTCTTTGAGCACCCTCTCCCTTCATGTCATGTCGGCGCCTCCACATCACATTCGGCCTAGGGCCGCTATTGGAGTGGCCCGGGATGTTGTGATGGGAAGGGAGTTCTGCGTTAGGCGGATGGGGACGCGACCGAGCTGGCGGCGGATCTGGCGCTGGGCGGAACAACGCGCGTTGGACACCGGCGCCTTACGTCGTTGCTGGCCCGGTCGGCTCTCCATTCCCTACTCGTTGAGCACTTTCTCCCCTCCTGTCATGTTGGCGCCTCCACATCATATTCGGCTCAGCGCCGCTATTGGAGTGGCCCGGGATGTTGTGCTGGGGAAGGCGTTCTACGTTTTGCGGATGGGGACGTGACCGAGCTGGCGGCGGATTTGGCGGGTGGCATGCGTCTGTTGCACGCCCGTGGCGCCCCGTTCTCGGTTGGACCCCCCCCCCACTTCCGCTCCTTGCTGCGAGACCTTTACTTCGAAGCTCCTCTCCTGTCGGCGCCTTCACATCACATTCGGTCTAGTGCCGCTATTGGAGTGGCCCGGGATTGTGTGCTGGGGAGAGCGTCCCTACTGTGTGGAGCGGCGGCTGGCCGGTGGCGATGCCTGGTCGGTGGATGTCATGGCGGTTCCCGCCTTTGGTGGCCCGTAGCTGGATTTTCTTA